>CM053785.1:971296131-971478631 GCA_028749045.1 Cupressus sempervirens
CAAGACAACGAGCACACCGACGACGATGAGGTAAGTGATATAAACTTAACTTTGCATTGTTTAATATGTTTTCCATATTGTTTTATTGGTTTTTGATATTCTTTTGTAGGGTTTTTACAAATTTCATTTAGATTTGTTTATTTAGTTGGATTTCAATTGATTTTTTATCAGGAAATGTCCATAATCAACCAAAAAATCCACAAAACCCTCAATAACCTCAAAATCAAAACCCTCCTCAAGAAGAACAACAAATTCCACAACCCAAACCAATTGCAAGACCTCTGCCAGGCACACAAGAAAATATAAGAAATGAAATACAGAGAGGCAAAACTGAATTAGAAAGACTCATTGCTCGGTTGAAAGAATTCGGACAAACCAATCCAATGAGGGCTCAATTGGCATCATCCCTCGAATCCATTAACACTCCGATAGCCTCAGTTAGTGGTCAGTTAGATATTTGGCAGGCTAAGAGGGATGAACAAAAAATATTTTATGCAAATAAATTGTCATATGAAGATGTTAAAAAAAAAGAAATATCAAAAGGTAGTATATGTGCATTATTTAGAAAACCCGGTGAGCCAAATACTGTTAGAGAGGGTACTAAACGATTCCCTGTCCATTGGTGTATACACGATGCTATTAGAAATAATTTTTGGGATAGATGGTGGATGGTTTTTGATGCCCCTCCTTGCAACAATCACGAGGTCCCCATGTATTTTTTGAAGAAATTATATTGTGAGTTTTTCCTTGGGGAGATCCCCAATTATTTTGATATGTTAGACTCCCAGGGTAGAGGTGGGGGGTCATCATTTGAGAGGCCAGGAGCACGTCGTGACCCTAATGTAGTTAGGGTACCTGTGGTCCATCCACAGCACGAGCATGTGATTATTCCTTCAGTTGTGAAGGAACATGTAGAGGCTAGCACTCTAGGGACCATTAATGCTTTGAGGCAGACCCTCATCCATTCCATGAGCCCATTAGTTGAGGGGGAGCCTTCTATGCGTTGTGGTCACATGTGCACTTCATGCAGATCCCTATGCACATTTGGCACTCATGCCTGAGATGCTGCGAATGATGGGCTTGTCACCGATGAGTTCCTGAACGATACATTTGGCATTGGCACACAGGTAAATTACTAATTTGATCACATTTCATATGTATAGTGAATGATTAATTAATTAGCATTTATTGACATTGTTCAAAATTTAGGGTCAAAGTGTTGTTGGGCCTAGCAGCGATCCTCCAGGCCCATTTTTTGTCCCTTCGACGAGTCCTGAGGTATGTATCAATTTAATCATTTTAATTAATACATATATTTATTATGTAATCATATTAAGGATTGACAAAAAAAATTATGCATGTGCATCAGTTCTCCACAGGACCCTCAACCTTTACCACAGACACAGAGCAGAGACATCATATGAGCTTCACACAGGTACAGTTGTTTCATGTTAATTTAATTCATTTGATTATATTTATTTCATGTTTCATTTTAGATATAGCATGTATTGTATGACATGCAGCTCATGATGTCGAACACACCTCCTCATCTGTGACAATTTGTTGATAGTGGAGTGGCTGTAGTTGTGGCTAGCTCACAGCCACTGACGGAGGTATGAAAGAATTTTCTTCATTTTGGTTGTTGTTTATAATAGTTAATCTCAAAATTTCTAATGTTATTTATAAGTGATTATATTTATTGAATTGTTGTAGGGTCTTGTCACGCCTAATCGTCCATGAGCATTTAAGGTGGACTTACAAAGTGACTATTTGTTGGCGGTAAGAAAATAATTGATTTTGTGTGTACATATATTTGATTTCAACGTATAATAAATATTGATTCACATCTACTTTCTTTGTATCAGTTGGACCTGGAGAAGAGCCTCAACAAGAGGTCAAGTGAGCGTGTCAGGAGGGCCCCGTCATCTCCACTGTCTCCCTCCACACGACGGTAGAGGATGTCGAGAGACTTATTTCCTTCCCCTCATGGGAAGGAAAAGATGTAGTTGAGATATTCGATACACACACACACACACACACACACACACACACACACACACACACACATATATAGAGAGAGAGAGAGACTTGTTTCCTTCCCCATGTATATATATAGGCATCAAAGAGACATATTTGACATACATTTGATGTACATATGACATTCTATATTTGATGTATGACATTTATTTGATGTATGACATTATTGGTTAATATATTATGTGTTTGTTAATGTATATTACATTATTGGTTATCATTTTATATTATATGTTTTTTCATGTATGACGTTAAATTAGATATTTTCGTGTATGAAATTAAATTAGATATGTGCATGTATGAAATTAAATTCAATTGCTAGAGAGTTGCCATTATGTCTACCAACTAGTAGATGTTATTTTTTGCTTTATTAGTATTTCTCAAAAACTGCAAAGAAGTTGTTTTTGGTGAATAACTGTAAACAATTGTGATCATCAACTTCATGTACTCATGGCTTTGGCTGCAAACACTTGTAACTTTTTCTATAAGCATCCATGGCTTTGGCTATGTGCACTAGTGGCTTTGGCTGTGAGAATTTATGGCTTTGGTTGTAGGAACAATATAGCCTTGGTTGTAGGTTGTCTTTCTTGTTGCATGTCAAAGTTACCTTCAAGAATATCATTAGTCTAAGATCATTACAATTAAAATACTATGACATAATACCTTGGAAATAATAGTCTTTAACCCATTACTTTATTTGTTAAAACATCATGCAGTATCTACTATAGTGCTTCTACTCAAATATGTTTTCAAAAATACTTAGTATGGCAAAGAAATGTCTATGGAAAGCTTGTCAAATAGAATATTGAAGAACTAAATGTGGACAGTCATTAGTACCCATCAATAAGAACATGGACATCTTTCTCAAGCAAGCCATATGACATTAGCTTAATTTATAAATTTCCTTTGCAAATAACTAGAAGATGCCATGAATCTTAATACAGAGTTAATCACAAACTCATTATTCCATCCAAGAAGCATAGATCACCCTAAGCCAATTAATCGATAGGATAAAAATTAATTCAATTTCAACAAAAATTTGAGTATAACAAGCATCTTAGGATTTTTACAAGAATTAACATGATGTTCACAAGAGCATTACAATTTCTCGTAATGTTATTTCACATAGTGTAATCATATTCAATTTTGAATGGCCATTTGTGTTACAAGCATAAATTTTATTTAAGGTCTTTTAATTCTAGACATGAATTTTATTCTGAACCTTTTCTATGACAACCCACTTAATGCATATATTGTTGTTCCAGATTATGCTGATTTGACTTTCATTTGTTGATTTGGGTCTAGACATGACGTTATTCACTACCACCTTTTTTATATATTATTTTTTTGTAGTGAGGTTCTAGCCTGAATGAATGTATTAATCATCGAAGTTATGAACCTTGGTTGAGATCCTTACAAATATATTTTCAAATTGGACCTCAAATAGTTTTCTCAGTCACCCCTTGTACACAGATACTAAAATTGTAGTTAATTACAAAATTAATACTAAATTAACACAAGTTTAATTGAGAAGTATTATGTACCTCAATAGGCTAGATTATTATTGACTGGGAAGCTTTATCTTAGAGCAGTTGGTTTCCTAAATCTTTAGCGCAATGACACTCTTATGGAATGTGGAATTAGGTATGCTAGCTAAGGAACGTTCTTTAAAAGGCAGAGGAAACTCAAGACTCACATGTTTCCAATCAATATAAATGTTTAAATCGCTTCTCTAATTTTTTCTATTTATGATCTTCTTAAAACTTAACTTTCTAAATGAATTGATGGGGAAATAAAGATCTTCTAGGAACTAAAGGCTATTCATGTTTAATACTTACAATTCTTTGTTTTTATCTAATAATTTAAAAAAGATTGTACAAGTGTTTTCAAAGAGAAACACTTGTCACTAACATCATAAGAAGGAATATCCAAGGAGAATTACCACTGATCCCCCACCACCAAATTCAAGAGAAAATAAAAATCCACTACTAAAGAGATAGTAACAATGATCATCCCTAGTCTCTCCCTTATCACAAAATGATTACCATCAAAATTTGCATTTCCAATTGTGTCATGTGCGTTGAAGCGATAGTAACATTTTCACTCTCTTACCTAATGTCTCCCATTTCTAAAACTCCTGGGGAAGGGCAAGGCCATCTTCTCAGTACTTAAAAATACAAGAAGTTCCATTTTTTCCCATATTGATAATCGTTGACTTAAAGTATAGTGAAAGTATTGACAGCCCATAGGAACTTAACCTTTGAACATCCTATCTGTAAATGACCTCATAAAGAAAGTTCAATAAACTTGCATGAAATAGTGAAACAAAAGTTGCATACTTGTGAAGATGATTAGACTGTAGGTGATCAATATGTCTCAAATCTATATTCAGTTCTTTTACTATGCATATAAATGGTTTGTTATATAAAAGACTTATATCCACCAGATAAATAATCATTTTCTTACTATTCTATCCTTATCCTTGGCTGATCTCTGGTCTCTGCAACACAGTCCTATAAGAACTAGAATCTCATCCATATCTCGAACGAGCTCCGAGATATGCCCCGTCAAAGATTGCAGCCTTGTGGCATTTAGTGACCCTTAGGGACATTCCAGTTGAGCGTGCCTGAGAACGTTCAAGCACTGAAGGGGACAAGATGAGGTTGGGGATAGGGTTTACCCGGCCAACAAAAGCTAATGGAGTAGACAGTTTGATCCCACGACGAAAGATGAGAGAGATTTGGCAATTGGCAACTTTGTACTGGCCAACACTGCAAGTTTCAACATCACCCGAGATGGCGTTGTAGAATGAAAATGGAATACAATCTCCAAAAAGTGAGAGAGGTTATTGTAGGTCTCTACAACACGGTCTTTTAGGAACTAGAATCTCATCCATATCTCGCACGAGCTTTGAGATATGCCCCATCAAAGATTGCAGCCTTGTAGCATTTAGTGACCCTTAAGGACATTCCAGTTCAGCGTTCCTGAGAACGTTCGAGCACTGAAGGGGAGAAGAAGAGGTTGGGGATAGGGTTTACCCGGCCACCCTTAGCTAATGGAGCAAACAGTTTGATCCCACGACGAAAGATGAGAGAGATTTGGCAGTTGGCAACTTTGTACTGGCCAACACTACAAGTTTCAACATCACCCGAGATGGCATTGTAGAAGGAAAATGGAATGCGATCTCCAAAAAGAGAGAGAGAGGTTATTGTAGGTCTCTACAACACGGTCCTGTAGGAACTAGAATCTCATCCATATCTCGCACGAGCTTCGAGATATGCCCCGTCAAAGATTGCAGCCCTGTGGGATTTAGTGACCCTTAGGGACATTCTAGTTCAGCGTGCCTGAGAACGTTCGAGCACTAAAGGGGACAAGATGATGTTGGGGATAGGGTTTACCTGGCCACCCAGAGCTAATGGAGTAGACAATTTGATCCCACAATGAAAGATGAGAGAGATTTGGTAGTTGGCAACTTTGTACTGGCCAACACTACAAGTTTCAACATCACCCGAGATGGCGTTGTAGAATGAAAATAAAATGTGATCTCTAAAAAGCGAGAGAGGTTATTGTAGGTCTCTGTAACATGGTCCTGTAGGAATTAGAATCTTATCCATATCTTTCACGAGCTCCAAGATATGCCATGTCAAAGATTGCAGCCCTGTGGCATTTAGTGACCCTTAGGGACATTCCGATTCAGTGTGCCTGAGAAAATTTGAGCACTGAAGGGGACAAGAAAAGGTTGGGGATAGGGTTTACCTGGCCACCTGAAGCTAATGGAGTAGATAGTTTGATCCCACGATGAAAGATTAGAGAGATTTGGCAGTTGGCAACTTTGTACTGGCCAACACTACAAGTTTCAACATCACCCGAGATGGCATTGTAGAAAGAAAACGGAATGCGATCTCCAAAAAGTGAGAGAGGTTATTGTAGGTCTCTACAACACGGTCCTGTAGGAATTAGAATCTCATTCATATCTCACACGAGCTCCGATATATGCCCTGTCAAAGATTGCATCCCTGTGGCATCTAGTGACCCTTGGGGACATTCTGGTTCAGTGTGCCTGAGAACGTTCGAGCACTGAAGGGGACAAGACGAGGTTGGGGATATGGTTTTCCTAGCCACCTGGAGCTAATGGAGTACATATTTTGATCCCACGATGAAAGATGAGAGAGATTTGGTTGTTGGCAACTTTGTACTGGCCAACACTACAAGTTTCAACATCACCCGAGATGGTGTTGTAGAAAGAAAACGGAATGCGGTCTCCAAAAAGAAAGAGAGGTTATTGTAGGTCTCTACAACATGGTCTTGTAGGAACTAGAATCTCATCCATATCTCACACAAGCTCCAAGATATGCCTCATCAAAGATTGCAGCCCTGTGGCATTTAGTGACCCTTAGGGACATTCCGATTCAGCGTGCCTGAGAACGTTTGAGCACTGAAGGGGACAAGATGAGGTTGGCGATAGGGTTTACCCAGCCACTTGGAGCTAATGGAGTAGACAGTTTGATCCCACGATGAAAGATGAGAGAGATTTGGCAGTTGGCAACTTTGTATTGGCCAACACTGCAAGTTTCAACATCACCCAAGATGGCGTTGTAGAATGAAAATGAAAATGCGATCTCCAAAAATTGAGAGAGGTTATTGTAGGTCTCTACAACATAGTCTTGTAAGAATTGGAATCTCATCCATATCTCGCATGAGCTCTGAGATATGCCCTGTCAAAGATTGTAGCCATGTGGGATTTAGTGACCCTTAGGGACATTCTGATTCAGCGTGCCTAAGAACATTCGAGCATTGAAGGGGACAAGACGAGGTTGGGGATAGGGTTTACCTGGCCACCCAGAGCTAATGGAGTAGACAGTTTGATCCCATGATGAAAGATGAGAGAGATTTGGCAGTTGGCAACTTTGTACTAGCCAACACGGTCTTGTAGGAACTGGAATCTCATCCATATCTCGTAGGAGCTCCGAGATATGCCCCATCAAAGATTGCAGCCCTATGGCATTTAGTGACCCTTACAGACATTCTGGTTCAGCGTGCTTGAGAAAGTTCAAGCATTGAAGGGGACAAGACAAGGTTGGGGATAGGGTTTACATGGCCACCCAAAGCTAATGGAGCAGATAGTTTGATCCCACAACGAAAGATGAGAGAGATTTGGTAGTTGGCAACTTTGTACTGGCCAACATTGCAAGTTTCAGCATCACCTGAGATGGCGTTGTAGAATGAAAACAGAATGTGATCTCCAAAAAGTGAGAGAGGTTATTGTAGGTCTCTGTAATATAGTCTTCTAGGAACTAGAATCTCATCCACATCTCGCATGAGCTCTTAGATATGCCTTGTCAAAGATTGCAGTGCTATGGCATTTAGTGACCCTTAGGGACATTCCAGTTCAGCATGCCTAAGAATGTTCGAGCATTGAAGGGGACAAGACAAAGTTAGGGATATGGTTTACCTGGCCACCTAGAGCTAATGGAGTAGATAGTTTGATCCCATGATGAAAGATGAGAGAGATTTGGCAGTTGGCAACTTTGTACTCACCAACACTGCAAGTTTCAACATCACTCGAGATGGCATTGTAGAATGAAAATAGAATGCGATCTCCAAAAAGTGAGAGAGTTTATCGTAGGTCTCTGAAACACGGTCCTGTAGGAATTGGAACCTCATCCATATCTTACACGAGCTCCGAGATATGCTCTGCCAAAGATATTTGAATTCACAGTGTTTAATGAGAATATAGTTGAGGCTTGCTTTACTTTTCTATGTTAAGTTTGGCTTTCAATTTTGGTTTCCCTACTTATCTATGTGAAAGTTCCAGTTTCATAAGTAACATGGATGCAATAATGCTAAATTAAGTATAGGTCCATGGTTCTAGAAGCTTCACATAGCTTCTCTTCAACTATGGATCTTGTAAGCATTGTACCATGACTATTGGTGTTAAGAGAATATACAAAGCATATATATTATTTGACCAAATGTCTTCAATGAACATGAACTATATGGAAGAAGAGAAGACATAATGCAAAGTCTTTGAAAATTTTCTTCAAGAAATGTAAGGAGCCATGGGTGATTCATCCAAATTATTTGGTAAAATAAGAGGAGGAATGAATCAACCTTGATGATAGAGGTAACTGCTGAATAATATTTATTTAATCACATTGTTTGAAAAAACTTTAATGACCTTTAAATACAATTGAAAGAAATGGAATTGATCTCCCTTACTCATGTAGATGAATAAAATTGGAATTTAAAAAAGAGAGGGACATCCACCATAAAACCATGCAATCATGCACTTCTTGATGGGAGTATCATAAGTTCATTGTTAGATGGATATGCCAAATGTGGACGAATTAAAAGGAAAATATGTTGATTGATTGAATACAAGAATCAAACCAATGTGATAACAAAAAATCAAAGTTGATCCATAAGGTCTAACAATATCATATAATTCATTTATCAATAATTTGAAACATCATAAGCATATGTCTAATAATGTCATACATGAAATATATGTGAAAAATGACATACATAGAAAAAATTATACAAAACATATGCCCAATAATGCCATATAGGTGTAAAATGTACATCATTAGATATATACTCTTTCCAACTAGGGGAACAAAATAAATCCCTAATTGTCTTTAATTGCCAACAAGTGGGAGATGACCAGTGTATATAATGAGGTCTTCCTAACATGCTCACTAGTCCATTAGTCTAGAATCTTCTGTAACTCGACATGTTACAATCAAAATTATATATGAATAAATAAATATTTTATATAAAAAAATAAAATATATTTACACATAAAACTTAATATTTTCTTGCAGCTAGCTGATAATTCCTCTGTATATACACCTCAGGGATACACTGATGGTCAGGAATAATAAGACCCTACAAAAACTATCAAAGTTACCACTCGATTGTGCCTATGAATTTTATATTGAATTTTAGTACTAATATAATTTTAATGTAAACTCTTTCATACCTTAGTCATTGGCTTAGAACTAGTGAGTGCAATAAGGACTCGTTGATCAATACAATGCTGAAGATGTAAAGGTATCTCTGATGTCAATAGCTGAAAATGATAATACATGAGACTCAAATGCAGTTATGAAGAATACACATTTTCTTTTGTCTCCATATCAAATAAAATATTTTGGTACCTCTGTGAATGTAGTATGAAATCCTTCATTTTATAGTGTTGATCCCAAAGCTACAACACTTATTATTTATTACACATGTATTTAAATCTGTTAAGCATCAAATTCAACACCTTTGTCTACAAAGTAATGTACTATATGTTAGAGTAATAAATTCATTTCCTTAGTAATTAAATTATATTGATATAATTACTAAGTTACTTATTATATTGATATAGTTTACTTATAATTCCTTTCAATTTACAACTAATTGAAATGATTTCCCCAATTTTCCATCTAGTCACTAGAAAATTGGATTTGTTGTCTCTTTGTCTTAAAGAACCGGATCTACTAGTTCCGTTGGTCTAGAAGCCTTCCATTGAGATTTGGGTTTTGAAAGGTTCAAGGTTTGAGGAAATTTTTATAGAATATCTTGAAGAAGGAGAGGTCATATATAATGGTTTTGAGGAAGGCTAGAGTTCCATCCAGATGGTGTTGCAAAATGGCCAAGCGGAGGAGGAGGTAGAAGAATAAATAGAATAAATGCATGAGAAGGAGGGTCATGGGGGCAATGGATTCAAACCCACAACCAAGCTTTTATACCATTATAGAAATTACAAATTATAAGACTATGCCTTTCATGATAGTCGCATTTTCATATTGGCAAATGAAGAATGACTTTTGGAACCAACATAATAAATACTTCCAAATAAAAATGAAGCCAATGTATTGTATTATAAGCTCGAATGGTAAAGACCAAGCCCAAACATTTATTAAGGTGTAGCATTTATAATTGTCAGGATCACGTGAAGAAGTCATCGTTCATATTCTCATTGTTGTGTAATTTGATGATAAGAAGAATACAAGGATATAGAGGTTGATAGTGACTTAAAACTTTACAAAATGCAATCAATGAGAATTTTACATTGAGGGGGGAGTAATAATCAATGTTACATTCTCATTGTTTGACAAACTCTTATATAAAGAGGGAGTAGACAGATGATATGATTTAGTCTTCTTCTGAGAATCTTAGTCATATTGGTTCAAAAGGATTCATGATACAACTACTATACTTAGCATGACCAATTGATGCTAAAAACCTTAGTATTGATGCTACAAACCTTAGTATTGACATAATTTAACCTCTACAATTCCAGGCATAAGATGATTATCATACAATGGTACTTGAACAAAGAACACTAATAAATATTGAGGATGTGAATTGATAATACCATTTCACAGATGATTTTGGCATCTCACCCTTTATCACTTGTGTGTCAATTTTATTAGCCCTCTTCTTTGGTGACCTACAAATGAAGAATTAGCACAGTAAAAAATCTAAGATAAGATTAAATTAATACTAAATTAACACAAGTTTAATTGAGAAGTATTATGTATCTCAATAGGCTAGATTATTATTGATTGGGAAGCTTTATCTTAGAGCAGTTGGTTTCCTAAATCTTTAGCGCAATGACACTCTTATGGAATGTGGAATTAGGTATGCTAGCTAAGGAACGTTCTTTAAAAGGCAGAGGAAACTCAAGACTCACATGTTTCCAATCAATATCAATGTTTAAATCGCTTCTCTAATTTTTTCTATTTATGATCTTAAAACTTAACTTTCTAAATGCATTGATGGGAAAATAAAGATCTTCTAGGAACTAAAGGCTAATCATGTTTAATACTTACAATTCTTTGTTTTTATCTAATAATTTAAAAAAGATTGTACAAGTGTTTCCAAAGAGAAACACTTGTCACTAACATCATAAGAAGGAATATCCAAGGAGAATTACCACTGATCCCCCACCACCAAATTCAAGAGAAAATAAAAATCCACTACTAAAGAGATAGTAACAACGATCATCCCTAGTCTCTCCCTTATCACAAAATGATTACCATCAAAATTTGCATTTCCAATTGTGTCATGTGCATTGAAGCAATAGTAACATTTTCACTCTCTTACCTAATGTCTCCCATTTCTGAAACTCTTGGGGAAGGGCAAGGCCATCTTCTCAGTACTTCAAAATACAACGAGTTCCATTTTTTTCCATATTGATAATCGTTGACTTAAAGTATAGTGAAAGTATTGACAGCCCATAGGAACTCAACCTTTGAACATCCCATCTGTAAATGACCTCATAAAGAAAGTTCAATAAACTTGCATGAAATAGTGAAACAAAAGTTACATACTTGTGAAGATGATCAGACTGTAGGTGATCAATATGTCTCAAATCTATATTCAGTTCTTTTACTATTCATATAAATGGTCTGTTATATAAAAGACTTATATCCACCAGATAAATATCATTTTCTTACTATGCTATCCTTATCCTTGGCTGATCTCTGGTCTCTGCAACATGGTCACGTAAGAACTGGAATCTCATCCATATCTTGAACGAGCTTCGAGATATGCCCCGTCAAAGATTCCAGCCTTGTGGCATTTAGTGACCCTTAGGGACATTCTGATTGAGCGTGCCTGAGAATGTTTGAGCACTGAAGGGGACAAGATGAGGTTGGGGATAGGGTTTACCCGGCCACCCAAAGCTAATGGAGTAGACAGTTTGATCCCACGACAAAAGATGAGAGAGATTTGGCAGTTGGCAACTTTGTACTGGCCAACACTGCAAGTTTCAACATCACCCAAGATGGCGTTGTAGAATGAAAATGGAATGCGATGTCCAAAAAGTGAGAGAGGTTATTGTAGGTCTTTGCAACACGGTCTTGTAGGAACTATAATCTCATCCATATCTCGCACGAGCTCCGAGATATGCCCCATCAAAGATTGCAACCTTGTAGCATTTAGTGACCCTTAGGGACATTCTAGTTCAGCGTTCCTGAGAATGTTCAAGCAATGAAGGGGACAAGAAGAGGTTGGGGATAGGATTTACCCAGCCACTCGGAGCTAATGGAGCAAATAGTTTGATCCCACGATGAAAGATGAGAGAGATTTGGCAGTTGGCAACTTTGTACTGGCCAACACTACAAGTTTCAACATCACCCGAGATGGCGTTGTAGAATGAAAATGGAATGCGATCTCCAAAAAGAGAGAGAGAGAGAGAGAGGTTATTGTAGGTCTCTGCAACACAGTCCTGTAGGAACTAGAATCTCATCCATATCTCACACGAGCTCTGAGATATGCCCCATCAAAGATTGCAACCCTATGGGATTTAGTGACCCTTAGGGACATTCTGGTTCAGCGTGCCTGAGAACGTTCAAGCACTAAAGGGGACAAGATGAGGTTGGGGATAGGGTTTACCGGGCCACCCAGAGCTAATGGAGCAGACAATTTGATCCCACGATGAAAGATGAGAGAGATTTGGCAGTTGGCAACTTTGTACTGGCCAACACTACAAGTTTCAACATCACCCGAGATGGCATTGTAGAAAGAAAAAGGAATGCAATCTCCAAAAAGTGAGAGAGGTTATCGTAGGTCTCTACAAAACGGTCTTGTAGGAATTGGAATCTCATCCATATCTCACACGAGCTCCGATACATGCCTTGTCAAATATTGCAGCCCTGTGGCATTTAG
This sequence comes from Cupressus sempervirens, assembly GCA_028749045.1. Taxonomy (NCBI): domain Eukaryota; kingdom Viridiplantae; phylum Streptophyta; class Pinopsida; order Cupressales; family Cupressaceae; genus Cupressus; species Cupressus sempervirens. Next base: position 971,308,831 of record CM053785.1, read on the forward strand.
TGACCCTTAGGGTCATTCCGGTTCAGTGTGCCTGAGAACGTTCGAGCACTGAAGGGGACAAGATGAGGTTGGGGATAAGGTTTACCCGGCCACCCAGAGCTAATGGAGTAGACATTTTGATCCCACGACGAAAGATGAGAGAGATTTGGTAGTTGGCAACTTTGTACTGGCCAACACTGCAAGTTTCAACATCACCCGAGATGGCATTGTAGAAAGAAAATGGAATGCGATCTCAAAAAAGAAAGAGAGTTTATTGTAGGTCTCTGCAACATGGTCCTGTAGGAACTGGAATCTCATCCATATCTTGCACGAGCTCCAAGATATGCCCCGTCAAAGATTGCAGCCCTGTGGCATTTAGTGACCCTTAGGGACATTCAGGTTCAGCGTGCCTGAGAATGTTTGAGCAATGAAGGGGACAAGACAAGGTTGGAGATAGGGTTTACCCAGCCACTCAGAGCTAATGGAGCAGACAGTTTGATCCCACGATGAAAGATGAGAAAGATTTGGCAGTTGGCAACTTTGTATTGGCCAACACTGCAAGTTTCAACATCACCCAAGATGGCATTGTAGAATGAAAAAAAATACGATCTCCAAAAAGTGAGAGAGGTTATTGTAGGTATCTACAACATAGTCTTGTAGGAATTGGAATCTCATCCATATCTTGCACGAGCTCCGAGATATGCCCTGTCAAAGATTGCAGCCCTGTGGGATTTAGTAACCCTTAGGGACATTCTGGTTTAGCGTGCCTGAGAACGTTCGAGCACTAAAGGGGACAAAAAGAGGTTGGGGATAGGGTTTACATGACCACCCAAAGCTAATGGAGCAGACAGTTTGATCTCACGACGAAAGATGAGAGAGATTTGGCAGTTGGCAACTTTGTACTAGCCAACACTGCAAGTTTCAGCATCACCCTAGATGGCATTGTAGAATGAAAATAGAGTGTGATCTACAAAAAGTGAGAGTGGTTATTGTAGGTCTCTGTAACAAAATCTTGAAGGAATTGGAATCTCATCCATATCTTGCACAAGCTTCGAGATATGCCCCGTCAAAGATTGCAGCCCTATGGCATTTAGTGACCCTTACGGACATTCCGGTTCAACGTGCTTGAGAACGTTCGAGCACTGAAAGGGACAAGCCAAGGTTGGGGATAGGGTTTACCTAGTCACTCGGAGCTAATGGAGTAGATAGTTTGATCCCACGACGAAAGATGAGAGAGATTTGGCAGTTAGCAACTTTGTACTGGCCAACATTGCAAGTTTTAGCATCACCTGAGATGGCGTTGTAGAATGAAAATAGAATGTGATCTCCAAAAAGTGAGAGAGGTTATTGTAGGTCTCTATAACATGGTCTTCTAGGAAATGGAATCTCATCCACATCTTGTACGAGCTCTGAGATATACCCTGTCAAAGATTGCAGCCCTGTGGCATTTAGTGACCCTTAGGGACATTCCGGTTCAGCATGCCTAAGAATGTTTGAGCACTGAAGGGGACAAGACAAGGTTAGGGATAGGGTTTTCCTAGCCACCTAGAGCTAATGGAGTAGATAGTTTGATCCCATGACGAAAGATGAGAGAGATTTGGCAGTTGGCAACTTTGTACTCACCAACACTGCAAGTTTCAACATCACTCGAGATGGCATTGTAGAATGAAAATAGAATGCGATCTCCAAAAAGTGAGAGAGTTTATTGTAGGTCTCTGCAACACGGTCCTGTAGGAATTGGAACCTTGTCCATATCTTACACTAGCTCCGAGATATGCTCTGCCAAAGATATTTGAATTCATAGTGTTTAATGAGAATATATTTGAGGCTTGCTTTACTTTTCTATGTTAAGTTCGGCTTTCAATTTTTGTTTCCCTACTTATCTATGTGAAAGTTCCAGTTTCATAAGTAACATGGATGCAATAATGCTAAATTAAGTATAGGTCCATGGTTCTAGAAGCTTCACATAGCTTCTCTTCAACTATGGATCTTGTAAGCATTGTACCATGACTATTGGTGTTATGAGAATATACAAAGCATATATATTGTTTGACCAAATGTCTTCAATGAACATGAACTATATGGAAGAAGAGAAGACATGTTGCAAAGTCTTTGAAAATTTTCTTCAAGAAATGTAAGGAGCCATGGGTGATTCATCCAAATTATTTGGTAAAATAAGAGGAGGAATGAATCAACCTTGATGATAGAGGTAAATGCTGAATAATATTTATTTAATCACATTGTTTGAAAAAACTTTAATGACCTTTAAATACAATTGAAAGAAATGGAATTGATCTTCCTTACTCATGTAGATGAATAAAATTGGAATTTAAAAAAGAGAGGGACATCCACCATAAAACCATGCAATCATGCACTTCTTGATGGGAGTATCATAAGTTCATTGTTAGATGGATATGCCAAATGTGGAAGAATTAAAAGGAAAATATGTTGATTGATTGAATACAAGCATCAAACCAATGTGATAACAAAAAATCAAAGTTGATTCCATAAGGTCTAACAATATCATATAATTCATTTATCAATAATTTGAAACATCATAAGCATATGTCTAATAATGTCATACATGAAATATATGTGAAAAATGACATACATAGAAAAAATTATAGAAAACATATGCCCAATAATGCCATATAGGTTTAAAATGTACATCATTAGATATATACTCTTTCCAACTAGGGGAACAAAATAAATCCCTAATTGTCTTTAATTGCCAACAAGTGGGAGATGACCAGTGTATATAATGAGGTCTTCCTAACATGCTCACTAGTCCATTAGTCTAGAATCTTCTGTAACTCGACATGTTACAATCAAAATTATATATGAATAAATAACTATTTTATATAAAAAAATAAAATATATTTACACATAAAACTTGATATTTTCCTGCAGCTAGCTGATAATTCCTCTGTATATACACCTCAGGGATACACTAATGGTCAGGAATAATAAGACCCTACAAAAACTATCAAAGTTACCACTCGATTGTGCCTATGAATTTTATATTGAATTTTAGTACTAATGAAATTTTAATGTAAACTCTTTCATACCTTAGTCATTGGCTTAGAACTAGTGAGTGCAATAAGGACTCGTTGATCAATACAATGCTGAAGATGTAAAGGTATCTCTGATGTCAATAGCTGAAAATGATAATACATGAGACTCAAATGCAGTTATGAAGAATACACATTTTCTTTTGTCTCCATATCAAATAAAATATTTTGGTACCTCTGTAAATGTAGTATGACATCCTTCATTTTATAGTGTTGATCCCAAAGCTAGAACACTTATTATTTATTACACATGTATTTAAATCTGTTAAGCATCAAATTCAACATCTTTGTCTACAAAATAATGTACTATATGTTAGAGTAATAAATTCATTTCCTTAGTAATTAAATTATATTGATATAATTACTAAGTTACTTATTATATTGATATAGTTTACTTATAATTCCTTTTGATTTACAACTAATTGAAATGATTTCCCCAATTTTCCATCTAGTCACTAGAAAATTGGATTTGTTGTCTCTTTCTCTTAAAGAACCGGATCTACTAGTTCCGTTGGTCTAGAAGCCTTCCATTGAAATTGGGGTTTTGAAAGGTTCAAGGTTTGAGGAACTTTTTATAGAATATCTTGAAGAAGGAGAGGTCATGTATAATGGTTTTGAGGAAGGCTAGAGTTCCATCCAGATGGTGTTGCAAAATGGCCAAGCGGAGGAGGAGGTAGAAGAATAAATAGAATAAATGCATGAGAAGGAGGGTCATGGGGGCAATGGATTCAAACCCACAACCAAGCTTTTATACCATTATAGAAATTACAAATTATAAGACTATGCCTTTCATGATAGTCGCATTTTCATATTGGCAAATGAAGAATGACTTTTGGAACAAACATAATAAATACTTCCAAATAAAAATGAAGCCAATGTATTGTATTATAAGCTCGAATGGTAAAGACCAAGCCCAAACATTTATTAAGGTGTAGCATTTATAATTGTCAGGTTCATGTGAAGAAGTCATCGTTCATATTCTCATTGTTGTGTAATTTGGTGATAAGAAGAATACGATGATATAGAGGTTGATAGTGACTTAAAACTTTACAAAATGCAATCAATGAGAATTTTACATTGAGGGGGGAGTAATAATCAATGTTTCATTCTCATTGTTTGACAAACTCTTATATAAAGAGGGAGTAGACAGATGATATGGTTTAGTCTTCTTCCGAGAATCTTAGTCATATTGGTTCAAAAGGATTCATGATACAACTACTAAACTTAGCATGACCAATTGATGTTAAAAACCTTAGTATTGATCCTACAAACCTTAGTATTGACATAATTTAATGTCTGCAATTTCAGGCATAAGATGATTATCATCAATGGTACTTGAACAAAGAACACTAATAAATATTGAGGATGTGAATTGATAATACCATTTCGCAGATGATTTTGGCATCTCACCCTTTATCACTTGTCTGTCAACTTTATTAGCCCTCTTGTTTGGTGACCTACAAATGAAGAATTAGCATAGTAAAAAATCTAAGATAAGATTAAAAAAATGGTTCCTATTAAAAAATCTAATATAAATTCAAATAATGTATCTATATTCTAAAAAAATCAAAACTAAATCTCGTCACTTACACATCATAACAATACGGTCCACCTTAGTCATGTGATAGTCTTGGGGAAGAGGTTGTAACATTGTATTTGGATCCAATTGATCAGTTTTTCTCTCTCTCCCAATTCAATCTAATGAGCCAACTGGATCTGCTCGACATTTTAATGTCTCAAGTATTGCCTCATGGTCTGACTCGCGAACTTTCCAAAGAATCTTATTATGTGGTTTTCCACCATATTTTATCAAGTGGACATTTGATGCGACAACAAGATTTGAATAATGAAGAATCTTCCTCTCTGTTTGCCAATCCTCGAATAACCACAAGTTAGGATTCTTCATAGGATATCGTCTAAGCCATGTGCCTGTTACAACCACTGCACCGACATGGTACTCTAAACCTTCACCATCTATAACTGAGTGATCCAATTTTTGTTTGGCTTCAACACAATGACACAAATAATAATATGTCCCTTCTTCATTGTCTTCAAGTGCAATAACAGCAAAAACATGGCCTACAGTGACAAATGTGCAAAATGCGATCATTAATTCATAAAATACTTGGGTAAAAGTTATAAAGTTACATATTGAAATTACAAAGATATATATATATATATATATATATATATATATATATATATATATATATATATATATATATATATATATATATTACCAGGTTGCACTAAATCTAACAAGCGGTCAAAGTCAATAGATGAATCCATCTCTACCATTTTTAGTGCTTGTGGGGGATGATAGGCGTCAATTGGGTCCAAAACCCATATATCCCATTTGTCCACCCATTCAGTTGACTCATAGTCATCCCAATTTTCCTCTGCACATGATGGACAATAGCATGCCATTTTTCATGTGTGGATACTCCATGAACTTGCATCAGAGCTTCTAAAAGAGTGTAACTCACTAGATCCTGTTAGTGTGCAACAATCTTGATATGGTGCAATGTTAGTATTATCTATCAACCAAAAAAATCTATGAACTGTAGACTCACCCATCCTTACTTGGACCCATTGTAGCGTTACACCATTGGACGATGGATTTTGCATCTATCAATATTGCTCCATCTTTGTACTTTAGTTCTTCACGAGCCAAGGGTCTTTTAATGCATGCACTTACACCATCGTGCTCTCCCTTACCATGACTAGCCTCTGTGAAATTCTACATATATTGAATTCGACACAACCTGTGCATCCTACTCAACCAATAGAACATTCATGCATTCTTGAATTGAGATGCACAATTGTCTAACCAAATTATGTGTTGACGATATGATATGCCCTTGTTAGCCTAATCTCCATAAAATAGTTGAAAACAACCATGTACAAACTTCGTAGAATTTCATCAATCATCGCTGATGTAAAAATGGTACTCCCTCAAAATCTTCCTATCATCCTCTGTACTTGTAGGTGAATGCATGAATGTTATGTGAACAAATATAGAAACCTGTTGAGATGTATAATACTTTGCTTGGACCTCATTTTGTGGTTGTAGTGTGTAGTTCTCTGCAAAATCTACAACTGAAACAATGGTATCCAATGGAAATGTATCCTTACACAACTTGAATTGCAAATCCAACCATCGAGCTCTATGGGTATGCCTTGCATACTCGTACATAATCTTTTCATGAAAAATCTTCATGAACTCATACACTGGAATCTTTTCAATAACTAGATCACATCTTTTACCATGTTTCCCATCTTTTAGAGCATATGTCACTATCTTGAATTTTTCCTAATCTACTATTTCATTTCCAATTGCATGCATACTATCCATATGTTGACAAGTTGATAAAAGTTGCAAAGAAACACAAAATAAGCACGTACCTTCCAAGCATGATGTCTTGTAAAATTGTTGGCCATCCCCTATTTCACATAAAATGTTGGATATGAATTCCCTTGAAGATCTTGGTGGCTCTTTTATGTCACAATCCTGCAAAACAAACTGAGAATGCAAAACTAAGCATATGTGCCTAAAAACATCAAAATGGTTAGAAAATTCAATATGTATCCTACAATAACAAGTTGTGTGTGTGTGATTTATTTTCACATAAAAAGGTTTACCCATCTCAAAAAATATTTGACTTATTCGAATTTGAGGATACATACCAATAAATTTTGCAAAAAATTGTGTCTGAGTTGAGTCCAAAAAATGTTTCGCATGTGACTCGCGATTTCGGCTACCAATCCTCCTTCTTACAACATCTCTTTGATTAGGAGAAACACGTGTGTTATTTTTCCAAAAATCTTCAATCAATGATTTCAAGGCTTCACTAATTTCTTTATCCTTTCGCGGTAGTCTACCGCTAAATGTCCATAACTCATTTTTTGTTGGATCTTCTAATCTCTCACGCCTTAGCATGGCTCTCCTTAAGGTACCTCTACCAAATTTATATGTTTTTCTTGTCTTTCTCATGAGTTGAGCTTTCTTCATTTGGCTACTTACTATTGTCGATGTGAGTACTCGTCTTGTGATATTACTATCTTTGGTGCATGATTTAGAACCCACTTTGTCATAAGCACTCATTAGATTCTTTACAATATTTCTTTCATTTGAATCATCCATCATTCTTAGCCCAAGAATCTTCATGATAGGCCTAAATTTCAAATTCCTCATCATTTCAACAAATAATTGGCATTGACCTATAATATTTAATTCTTCAAAAAATAATCTCCACATATGATTAACTTTTCTTTGACAAGTACGCTTGCTAATCTTGTCAGGCATTGATTTCAAAATGTTAGTATCAATATCAATCAAATATTTTGATTTTCTAAAATGAATTCTAGAAGGTGTTCTAATCTCTTCAATTCTCTCAACATTTTGAACATCAATATATGGTTGAGTGTATTGCGTACCTTGAACTGAAGATGATGTGCCTTGGCAATAAGATGTAAAAGATGGAATATCACCTACTTGATGTGTTGATGTTGTGCTTTCAACATGACATGATGGAGTGTGTATATTGTCAGATCTATAAATCAGTGTCTCTTCAACATGAGAGGATGATATGACTTCAACATTGGAAAATGGTGTAGTGGATGATATGACTCCAACATTCGAAGATGGTGTAGTGGACGATATGACTCCAACATTGGAGGATGGTGTAGCTTTACAATTCAATTGTCTTCTTGAGCGTAACAATCTCATTCGTTCTCTTTGTCTTTCTAATTCTTCCTCCTTGTTTCTTTGTACTGGTGGTTCTTGATCCTCTTCGAAAGTTAATTCTTCATCATTTCTTTGCAATTTTCTTTGTTCACATAGTAATTTTATTTTATCTCTTTTAATCATCAAATCTCTCTCCCTATCTGCATTTGTTTGAATCTTTGGTTTCTTCCTTGGCATGATGATGATTTCTACATGTTAAATTATTCAAACATCCGAATTACTTAAAATGTGTAAATTACAAATTATTCAATTACATATAAAAATTATAATTATTTTAATGAATAAACAATATATATCAAACGACTTGTCAAATTTCTAACCATTTCGAAATAACATTTCATTCAAACATACAATTTTTAATGAATTCACTATATATTACATAACATATCAAATTATAATCAAATTTGTATCTATATATCGACAAACAATATTTAAAATGGATTGCACTAACCCTTTCTATTAAAAGAATATTCAAAAATTCTTCAAATCATGTATCCAATGATTGAATTTGGTGTTTGCTAGCTTCCAAAAGTGTTGAAATAGTGTTTGCTAGATGTTGAAACCTGTGTTTTCTATCGGAATAACAGAGAGCATAACAAAACAAAAGTTAAAAATGGATGAAATGGGCCCAAAGGTTGGTTTTTGACCATTTTTTGGTGATTTAAGATAGTGCGTATGCACCATAAAGCGTGTACGCACTATAGTGCATACACACTATCTCAAAACACATCACTCCCCATCATCCCTACTCTCTATCCTCCCTACTCTCTCTCCCATCCCCTCCCTCTCTCTCTTCCTACTCTCTCCCATCCTTTAATCTCTCTCACCCTCCCTCTCCCACCACCTACTCTCTCTACCTCTCTCACCCCCTCTCCTCTCCTATTCCCGACTCTTTAGATCTCTCATACACACTCTTATCCCCCCTATCTCTCTCCCTCTCCCTCTCCTACTACCTAATTTCTCTCCCCCATCCCCTACTCTCTCTCTTCTCTCCCATCCCCTACTTTGTCTCTCTTACACACATTCCCATTCCCCCTCTCTCTCCCTCTCCCGCCGCCTACTTTCTCTCCCCCATCATCATACTCTCTCTCACCCTCACACTACTACTACCTACTATCTCTCTCTTTCAAGTTCTCTCTCTCCCTCTCTACTCTCTCTCCCCCATCTTGTACAAGCTCTCTCTGCCTCTCCCACTCTCTCTCCCATCGCCTACTTTCTCTCCCCCATCCCCTGCTCTCTCTCTCTCATCTCCCATCCCCTACTCTCTCACACTCTCACACTCTCCCCCATACCCTACTCTCTCTCTTCTCTCAAATCCCCTACTCTCTCACACTCTCACTCTCTCCCATTCCCTACTCTCTCACACTCTCACTCTCTCCCATCCCCTACTCTATCTCTCTTACACATACACCCCCATCCCCCCCTCTCTCTTTCCCTCTCCCATCGCCTACTTTCTCTCCCCCATCGTTGTACTCTCTCTCTGCCACCCCCTACTCTCACACTCTCACACTCTGTCCCATCCCCTGCTCTGTCTCTCTTACACACACACTTCCATCCCCCCTCTCTCTTTCCCTCTCCCACCGCCTACTTTCTCTCCCCCGTCATTGTACTCTCTCTGTGCCACCCCCTACTTTCTCAAAACACATCACTCCCCATCCTCCCTACTCTCTCTCCCATCCCCTCCCTCTCTCTTCCTACTCTCTCCCATCCTTTACTCTCTCTCACTCTCCCTCTCCCACCACCTACTCTCTCTACCTCTCTCACCCCCTCTCCTCTCCCATCCCCGGCTCTTTAGATCTCTCATACACACTCTTATCCCCCCTATCTCTCTCCCTCTCCTGCCACCTAATTTCTCTCCCCCATCCCCTACTCTCTCTCTTCTCTTCCATCCCCTAATTTGTCACTCTTACACACATTCCCATTCCCCCTCTCTCTCCCTCTCCCACTACCTACTTTCTCTCCCCCATCGTCGTACTCTCTCTACCACCCCCTACTCTCTCTCACACTCACACTACTACTACCTACTATCTCTCTCTCTCTCAAGTTCTCTCTCTCCCTCTCTACTCTCTCTCTCTCCCATCTTGTACAAGCTCTCTCTACCTCTCCCACTCTCTCTCCTACCGCCTACTTTCTCTCCCCCATCCCTTGCTCTCTCTCTCTCGTCTCCCATCCCCTACTCTCTCACACTCTCACACTCTCCCCCATCCCCTACTCTCTCTCTCCTCTCCCATCCCCTACTCTCTCACACTCTCACTCTCTCCCATCCCCTACTCTATCTCTCTTACACATACACCCCCATCCCCCCTCTCTCTTTCCCTCTCCCACCACCTACTTTCTCTCCCCCATCGTCGTACTCTCTCTCTCATCCACCCCCTACTCTCACACTCTCACACTCTCTCCCATCCCCTGCTCTATCTCTCTTACACACACTCCCATCCCCCCCCTCTCTTTTCCTCTCCCATCACCTACTTTCTCTCCCCCATCATCGTACTCTCTCTCTGCCACCCCCTACTTTCACACTTTCACACTCTCTCCCATCCCCTACTCTCTACATCTGTCACACACACTCCCATCCCCCCATTTTTCTCCCTCTCCCTCTCCCTCTCCCACTCCCTCTCCTACTGCCTACTGTTTATCTCTCTCAAGTTCTCTTTCTTCCTCTCTACTCTCTCTCTCTCTCTCTCTCTCTCTCTCTCTCTCTCTCTCTCTCTCCCATCCCTTACTCTCACTCTCTCTCCCATCCCCTACTACTTTCTCTCAAACTCTCACACTCTCTCCCATCCTTTACTCTATCTCTCTTATAAATAAATACACATTCCCATTCCCCCCCCTCTCTCTCTCTCGCAGTCCTTGTCCCACTGCCTACTCTCTCCCATCCCCTACTCTATCTCTCTTAAATGCTTCCATTCCACCTCTCTCTCCCTCCCACTCCCTCTCCCACCACCTACTCTCTCTCTCTCTCTCTCTCTCCCATCCCTCTACCATTGCCTACTCTCTCTATCTCTCTCTCCCCTCTCTCATTCTTGACTCTCTCTCTCTCTCTCTCTCTCTCTCTCTCTCTCTCTCTCTCTCTCTCTCTCCCATCCCTCTACCATTGCCTACTCTCTCTATCTCTCTCTCCCCTCTCTCATTCTTGACTCTCTCTCTTTGGCACACACACACACCCATCCCCCCTCTCTCCCCTTCCATCCCCTACTTTTTCTCTCACTTGCTCTCCCTCTCCCACTCCCTCTCCCACTGCCTACTCTCACTCTCACTCTTACTCTCTCCCTCTCCACTCTCTCTCTCTCTCTCTCTCTGCTACCCTCTAGTTTCTCTTAAATTTTCACACTCTCTCCTATCCCCTCCTCTCTCTCTCTCTCTCTCACACACACACACACACACACACACACACACACACACACACACACACACACATCCTCCTCTCTCTCAAGTTCTTCCTCTCCCACTCTGTCTCCCATCACCTACTCTCTCTCTCCTCCATCCCCTACTCTTAATCTCTCTCTCCCAACCTGTACTCTCTCTCCCCCATCCTACACTCTCTCTTTTCCACCCATACTCTCTCTCACACTTCCTCTCTTTGCCACCCCTACTCTCTCTCTCTCTCTCTCTCATCCTATACTCTCTTTGCCACCCCTACTCTTTCTCACTTTCTCTCTCCCATCCTGCACTCTCTCCCCTCTCCTATCCCCTACTTTCTCTCTATCTCTTTCATGCACACACATAGCCATTCCCCTATCCCCCCCCACCTAGTTCTCTTTTGCAACTTACATCTTAATAGTGTGTGTGCACTATAATGCTTGCACCCTATAGCACGCACGCGCTATTTAGAGATAAGGTTTAAATAGCACGTGCACCCTATAGCACGTGCACGCTATAGGACAAACGCGCTATTCAAATCTTAATCAAACCCAAGCCTAAGACTTGGTTTTTCCTTGGAGATCCAACCCAAAGGTTTGGATTTGATGAACAGGTCTGAGACGTGTTTTCCAGCAAACATACAAAAAATGATTGTTTTTTATTCTATGCTCCCCTTCAAGATTTCTCGTGGTTGGGTATCGATAAGATTAGGTTACATAGCATTATAGGTCTCTGTGTTAGCTATCTAACCATATAATTTATTTTTACTTTGAACTATTTCAAACCTTTCATCTATAATTTCTTTTGAATGTATGTTCATTTTTTGTCAAAAACCACCACGTACTAATTGGGCTATAGATTTTAGCTCGTTCATCAAATTTTGTAACAACTTAGTTTTTTAGAAACTAGACTCCATTCTACACACTTTGAAAAAAAAAAGTTTTGATTTTAGATTAGTTTTCAATTATTTCTAGGGGGAGCACATAGATATTTCACATTTTTGGGATGTGTCTAGTTAAAAAATTCATTAAAAAAAATAGACATTATAAAATTACTCGAAAAATCTGGGATAAACTACATAGTGTTAAGTAACTTTTGACCAGAGCGATTAAAAAATTTCAAAAAAAAAGTTAAAATTTTAGGGGGGCCACACTTTGTACTGTGCTATGTTTTTTTGGAATAAACAGTACCACTTTTTGTGGCCCCCTTTTTTGAGGACCTAAAACTAAACCATTTTGAAAAAAAAATAGTAGTTTAGAAACTAAATTCAAAGGACTACGACTTTTTTTTTTGTCATATCTAAAAATTTTGAGCGTAACTATCTTCAAATTCTTGTTGAAGTTCAAAATTTGCAGATTTCAGGAAAAAGGTGTCCACTTATACCCCCCTTTTGGCACCACAACTTTGTGCACTTACCCATATATACCAATATAAGTGATTTGTTTCTTAGCAAGAAAACTTGTTAAGCTTGGATTTATGCTTCAAAAGAAAGTAGACTATTCTGGATCTTGAGATAGTGTTCTAAACCCTCTTTTTTATTATAATTTATGATAGTAATTTTGGAACTACTGGAATTCCATTTAGCTTATGATTTTTTTTTGCTCATTTAATGATATTTCAAAGGAAACATTAGTTTGAAGCATTTATACGGAGGATTTTGTTAAAAGGTTTCGCTTGGGTAAGAGTACATATATCAATACAGAGAAGTCAACACTTTTCAAGGTATATGATATATTTTGAAATGATATTCAATTTATTCTATATCTTTCTAGTTAATTCATTTATGATCTCATTTCATTCTCTATAATTGTAGCTTAACTCAAGAGTAATAATTAGTTGACATGTAAACTAGAGGGAAATCTTCAAGGTTTGTGGAATATAACTTTTTAACTAAACCACAAAATTTTATTTAAGAGAGTATATTTTTGAGTTTTACATATACATTAGTTTCGCATTCAGGTTGCCTACATAACTCTTAGTAAGAACTATTTAACCTATTTAGCAAATTTTATTAGTAAATGTTTGATGTTATATTTCATATGCTACTCTTCCCAAATTATCACATCTCTATGTCACCATCTTTTGAATCAGTCATTGGTTTCTTCCAAATACAGACTAGAAAAGGAAAAATTCACCCATGCCTCCAGAATTGGCATTGATTTAGGGTTAGATAGAGATATTGGGCATACTCCAAAGATAAGAACAAGTTGAGGTATGTTTCTTGGCCTATTTTAAGTGAGTTTTTTTCAATATGAATATATTTTTTTGTTAAATTTTGAGCTTTCAAATATGCTATGGACCCCCATCTATGCGTAGTTGAAAGTAGTTTTTTATTATATATTGTGGATGGAAGAACCTTGTGAGATATGAGGATCTTAGTTGAAATATTAGTGTTTGGATATTTGACTACAAAATCTAATTAAAATTTCCCATCCATGAATTTTTTTTTTTTTTTTTTTCTATTTAAAAGTTTAATGTCTGTAGGCAATCATCAAAGTATGACAATGGATTGTAGACTGGTGGAATAATAGGTATCTATTGGTAGAAAAAAGTAAATAGAGTAAGAAACCATTAAAAAAATGGAAAACCTTACAACATGCATTTAGTCATTTTTGGTATATTCTGCCCACCCATGAAGAAAATGAGAGGAGCAGAATAAGACCAAATCTTAATCCATGCATAAATAATGATTTTTAGTGTGTTCAAAGACTGAGTATCTTCCATTTTTTGTGAATCTCCTTTATTAGTTCAAAGATAAATTTAGTTCTTCTTTATAATTCATAAGGGAATTCATCTTTCAAGAGGGACATAAGGCCCTAATGCTAATAGTACATAGTCATTCATATATGCAACAACAATTGTTCTTTCTATTTGGTGTGAATTTTTAGCTGGTTGGCAGCTTTAGTTTTGCTAAAGTTTTTTTTCTTTCTTTTTCTTTTTTTTTTATAAAATCAGGGGAATAGCAAAGGAGTTCTTAAGTAGGAAATGTTCTCATTGTAGGCATTATAGATACAATTCTGAGATATTTTTTAGAGTAAAGATGTTTGGATTAAAGCTCACTACAATAGATGGGGATATGCAGATGAGAAAGAGTGTTAGGGGTATGTGTAGGATCATGGTGTGCCAAAGAGTGGTGATGTGAAAAACATGTAGTTTCGAAATGCCTAAAAGTGTTTCAAAATGCACTTTGACTTTTTTCCCACCCATCCTAGTACCAAACTAAAAATGTAATACCTTGCTTGATCAAGTATCCGATTTGAGAATGGGTATTCGATTTGAGAACAGATATCCAATTTGAGAATGGGTATCCGATTTGGGAATGGGTATCCGATTAATTTTCCCAAATTATGGCACCAAATTCAAATGTAAATGGAGTGGGGACCAATTTTTAAGTTGTATCAAGTCCTAGTATAATATAGTTACAACATAATTGAGGGGAACCAATTATTATATATATTTACTAAAATTTATTATATAGTATTAAATAATTATTATTATTTATCATATAATTATTTATATATAGTTATTACTTATTATATATAAAAATATTATTAATTATATAGTTATTAATTATTATATATAATTATATACCATATATATTATATATATTACTAACCTAAGTTAATAAACTATATGATGATGTATGTTCCTAGGGGTCCCCCTAGGGACATACATGTATTCCAATCAGTCCAAATGGGTCATGGGATACCCTAATTATGTATCATATACATTATTGTTATATATTATATATATATTAGTAACCTAAGTTAATAAATTGTATGATGATATATGTTCTTAGGGGTCTCACTAGGGACATACATGTGTTCCAAAAGGGTCATGGGATACCCTACAACCGATTTTGACCCATTATATGACAAAATATCTTCCTAAGGGTCAAAGGATGCCTAGGGACATATATCCTATGACCCCTTTCAACCCATTTCAACACAACATGTTTGTCCCTAGAGGTCTTAGGACCCACAAGAACATATTTTATAATGTAAAGGGTTGAAATGGGTCATAGGATATCATTTAACCCAATTCAATCCATTACAACACAACATGGATGTCCCTAGAGGTTCTACAAACCCTATGAACGTATTTTGTCATGTAGTAGGTCAAAAGGTGTCATGGCATGCCCTATGGCCCCTTTTTACCCATTATAACATATCATGTATGTCCCTAGGGGTCTTAGGTCCCCTAGGAACATACATCATGTGTTTGAGTGGGCTGAAAGGGGTCATAGGGTTCCCTATGACCCCATTTAAGCCATTAAATGATAACATATGTTGATAGGGGTCTTATAACCCCTAGGAAAATATTTCATGTGTTCAAATGAGTTGAAAGGGGTTATTGAGTACCCCATGACCCCTTTCAATACATTATATGACAATATAAGTTCTTAGGGGTCCTAGAAACCCTAGGGACATAAATCATGTGTTTAAAGGGGTTGAAAGGGGTCATTGGGTAAACTATGACCTATTTTGAACCATTAAATGACAACATATGTCTCTAGGGGATCTAGGACCCCTACAAACATATTATAATCATTTATATAGGTCGAAAGGGGTCATAGGATAACCTATGCCCCCTTTCGACACATTTCATTACAACATATGTCTCTAGGGGTCCTAGGACCCCTAGGGACATATTATAATCATTTATATCGGTCAAAAGGGGATATAGAATAACATATGACCCCTTTTGACATATTTCATTACAACATATTACTTTAAGGGTCATAGGACTCCTTGAGACATATTACAATCATTTCTATCGTTTGAAGGGGGTAATTGTATAACTTATGATCCCTTTCGACACATTTCATTGCAACATATGCCTTTAGGGGTCCTAGGACCCCTAGGGACATATTATAATCATTTATATGGGTCAAAAGGGATCATAGGATAACGTATGACCCCTTTCGACATGTTTCATTACAACATATGTCTCTAGCGCTCCTAGGGCCCCTATGAACACATTATAATAATTTATATGAGTCAAAAGGGGTCATAAGATAACCTATAACCCATTTTGACACAATTCATGACAACATATATCTATAGGGGTCCCAACAACCTAGGAACATATTATAATAATTTATATGGGTATAACCTATGACCCCTTTCAATACATCTCATGATAACATATGTCTCTAGGGGTCCTAGGACCCATAGGGACATATTAGAATCGTTTATATGGGTCGAAAGGGGTCATAGGATAACCTAAGACCGCTTTTGACACATTTCATTACAACATATGCCTCTAGTGGTCCCAAGACCCCTAAGGTCATATTATAATCATTTATATGCATAAGAAGGGGTCATAGGATAACTTATGACCCCTTTCGACACATTTCATGACAACATATATCTCTATGGGTCCTAGGACCCCTAGGGACACTTTATAATCATTTATATGCATTGAAAGGGGTCATAGGATAACCTATGACCCCTTTTGATATATTTCATGACAACATATGTCTCTAGGGGTCCCAAGACCCATAGGGACATATATGAATTGTTTATATGGGTCGAAAGGGGTCATAGGATAATCTATGACCCCTTTTGACATATTTCATTACAACATATGTCTCTAGGGGACGTAGGACCCCTAAGGACATATTATAATAATTTATATGGGTCAGAATGGGCCATAGGATGTCCTATGACACCTTTTGACACATTTCATTACAACATGTCTCTAGGGGTCTTAGGAACCCTAGGGACATATTATAATTGTTTATATGGGTCAAAAGGTGTCACAAGATAACTTATGACCCCTTTTGACACATTTCATTACAACATATGTCTCTAGGGGTCCTAAGATCCTTATGAACATATTATAATCATTTATATGGGTCGAAAGGAGTCATAGGATAACCTTATGATGTGTTTCAACATGTTTCATGATAAGATATGTCCCTAGGGGTCCCAAGTCCCCTAGGGACATATTATAACCATTTATATGGGTCAAAAGGGGTCATAGGATAACCTATGACCCCTTTCAACACATTTTATGACAACATATGTCTCTATGGGTCCTAGGACCCCTAGGGACATATTAGAATTGTTTATATGGGTCAAAAAGGGAAATAAGATAACCTTTAACTCCATTCAATATATTTCATTACAACATATGTCTCTATGGGTCATGGGACCCCTAGGGATACATTATAATCATTTCTATGATTTGAAAGGGGGTCATAGTATAACCTATGATCCCTTTTGACACATTTCATTATAACATGTGTCTTTAGGGGTCTTAGGACCCTTGGGGACATATTATAATTGTTTATATGGGTTGAAAGGACTCATAGGATAACCTTATGACCCCTTTCGACATGTTCCATGACAACATATTTCCCTAAGTGTCTTAGGACTCTTAGGAACATATTATAATCATTTATATAACCGATGACCTCTTTCAACACATTTCATTACAACATATGTTTTTAGAGGAACATGACTCCTAAGGACATGTTCTTTAATCATTTATATGGGTCGAAAGGGGACATAGAAAAACTGATGACCTCTTTCGACACATTTCATTACAACATATATCTCTAGAGGTCCTAGGAACCCTAGGGACATATTATAATTATTTATATGAGTCAAAAGGGGTCTTAAGATAACCTATGAGCACTTTCAACAAATTTAATGACAACATATGTCTCTAGGGATCATAGGACCCTAGGAACATATTACAATAATTTATATAGGTTGAAATGGGTCATAGGATAACCTATGACCCCTTTCGATACATCTCATAACAAAATATCTCTCCAAGGGTTCTAGGACCCATAGGGACATATTATAATCATTTATATGGGTCAAAAGGGGTCACAGGATAACCTCTGACCCCTTTTTGACACATTTCATGACAACATATGTCTCTAGGGGTCCTAGGACACCTAGGGACATGTCGTCATTGTTTATATGAGTCGAGGGAGTCATATGTCATTTCAAAATATTTCATTACAACATATGTCTCTAGGGGTCATAAGACCCGTAAGGACACATTATAATCATTTCTATGGTTTGAAAGGGGTCATAACATAGCCTATGACACCTTTCAACACATTTCATTACAACATATGTTGTTAGTGGTCTTAAGACCCTTAGAGACATATTATAATCCTTTATATGGGTTGAAAGGAGTCATAGGATCAACTTATGACCTCTTTCGACATGTTTCATTACAACATATGTCCCTAGGAGTCTTAGGAGTCCTAAGACTCCTAGGCACTTATTATAATCATTTATATGGATCAAAATGTATCATAAGATAACCTATGACCCCTTTCGACACATTTCATGACAACATATGTCTCTAGGTGTCTCAAAACCTCTAAGGACATTAAAATTGTTTATATGAGTGGAAAGGGGTCATAGGATAACTTATGACCCCTTTTAACACATTTCATTACAACATCTGTCTCTAGGGGTCCCAATACCCCTAAGGACATATTATAATCATTAATATGGGTTAAACGGGATCATAGGATAACCTATGACCCTTTTCGACACATGTTATTATAAAATATCCCTCTAGAGGTCATAGGACCCCTAAGGACATATTATAATCATTTATATGGGTTGAAATGGGCCATAAGATGTCCTATGACCTCTTTCAACACATTTTATTACAACATATGTCTCTAGGGATTCTAGGACCCTTAGGGACATATTATAATTATTTGTATGGGTCGAAAGGAGTCATAGGATAACTTATATCTTGTTTTGACATATTTCATACAGCATGTCTCTAAGGGTTCTAGGATCCCTAGGGACATATTATAATCGTTTATATAGGATGAAAGGGTTCATAGGATAACCTATGAGCCCTTTTGACACATTTTTTGACCACATATGTGTCTAAGGGTCCTAGGAGCCCTAAGGAAATATTATAATCATTTATATGGGTTGAAAGGGGTCATAAGATAACCTATAACCCCTTTCGTCATATTTCATTACAACATATGTCTCTAAGGGACATAGGACCTCTAAGAACATATTATAATCATATCTATGGTTTGAGAGGGGTCATAGTATAACTTATCCCTTTTGACACATTTCAATGCAACATATGTCTCTAGGGGTCCTAAGGCCCCTAGGGATATATTAGAATCATTTATATGGGTTAAAAACAGACATAGGATAACCTATGTCCCTTTTTGACACATTTCATTATAACATATGTCTCTAGGGGTCCTTACACCCCCAAGGAACCCCTAAGGACATATTATAATAATTTATATTGCTCAAAAGGGGTCATAAGATAACCTATGACACCTTTTGACACATTTCATTACAACATATGTCCCTAGGGGTCCTAGCTAGGGACTTATTCTAATCATTTATATGGGCTAAAATGGGTCATAGAATAATACCCCTAGAGACATTAAAATCATTCACATGGGTTGAAAGGGGTCATAAGATAACCTATGACCCCTTTCGACACATTTCATTACAACATATGTCTCTAGGGTTACCAAGACCCCTAGGGACATATTATAATCAATTATACAGGTTAAAAGGGGTCATAGTATAACCTATGATCCCTTTCGATACATTTAACTACAACATATGTCTCTAACGACATATTACAATTATTTATATGAGTAAAAATGGACCATAGGATATCTTATAGTCCCTTTTGACACATTTCATTATAACATATGTCTTTAGGGGTCTTAAGATGTCGAAATGGGCCATAGGATGTCCTAAGACCCCTAGGGACATATTATAATCATTTATATGGGTCAAAATAATTCATAGGATAATCTATGAGCCCTTTTGACACATTTCATGACAACATATGTCTCTAGGGGTTCATAAGCCCCTAGGAACATATTAAAATCATTTATGTGTGTCAAAAGAGGTCATCCTATGACCCCTTTTGATGTATTTCATTGCAACATAAGTCTCTAAGGGACATAGGAACCCTAAGGACATATTATAATCATTTCTATGATTTGAAAGATGTCATAGTATAACTTATGACCCCTTTGGACACATTTCATTACAACATATGTCTCTAGGTGACCCAAGACACCTAAAGACATATTATAATTTTTTATATGGGTCAAAAGGGGTCGTAGAAAACCTATGACCCCTTTGGATACATTTCATGACAACATATGTCTCTAGGGGTCTGAGGACCTCTAGGGACACATTAGAATCATTTATATGTGTCAAAAGGGGTCATAGGTTCTTTACCAATTTTTTATTACAACATATGTCTCTTGGGGACATAGGACCCCTAAGGACATATTATAATCATTTCTATGGTTTGAAAGGGGTCATAGTATAACCTATAACCTCTTTCAACACATTTTATGACTACATATGTCTATACGAGTCCTAGGACCCCTAGGGACATATTAAAATTGTTTATATGGGTTGAAATGGGTTATAGGATAACCTATGACTCCTTTTGACATATTTCATTACAACATATGTCTTTGAGGGTCCCTAAACCCCTAGGGACATATTATAATCATTTATATAGGTTGAAAGGGGTCATAGGTTTTCGACACATTTCATTACAACATATGTCTCCAAGGGTCATAGGACACATATGGACATATTATATTCATTTATATGGGTCAAAATGGGCCACATGATGTCATATCACCCCTTTCGACACATTTCATTACAACATATGTCGTTAGGGGTCCTAAGACCCCTAGGGACATGTTATAATTGTTTATATGGGTCGAATGAGGTCATGGGATAATTTATGACCACTTTCGACACATTTCATTACAACATATGTCTCTAGGGGTCTTAGAACCCCTAGGGACATATTATAATCATTTGTATGGGTCTAAAGGGGTCATAAGATATGCTATGACCCCTTTCGACACAGTTCATGACAACATATTTCTTTAGGGGTCCCAAGACCCCTATGGACATATTAGAATCATTTATATGGGTTGAAAAGGGGTAATAGGATAACCTATGGCCCCTTTCGACAGATTTTATTATGACCTATGTCTTTAGGGATCCCAAGACCACTAGAAACATATTATAATCATTTATATGGGTTGAAAGGGGTCATAGGATAACCTATGACCCCTTTCAACACATTTCATTACAACATATGTTTACATAGGTCGTAGTACCCCTAGGGACATACTATAATCATTTATATGTGTCAAAATGGACAGTGACCCCTTTCGACACATTTGATGACAACATATGTCTCTATAGGTCTTAGGAACCCTAGGGACATATTATAATTGTTTATATAGGTTGAAATGGGTCATACAATAACTTATGAGCCCTTTCGATACATTTTATTACAACATGTCTTTAAGGGTCATAGGAGCCCTAAGGACATATTATAATGATTTATATGGGTCAAAAGGGGTCATAAGATAACCGATGAGCCCTTTCGACACATTTCATGACAACATATGTCTCTGAGGGTCCTAGGACCCCTACAGACATATTAGAATCATTTATATGAGTCAAAAGGGGTCATAAGATAACCTATGACTTCTTTTGACATATTTCATTACAACATATGTCTCTAGGGGATGTAGGACCCTTAGGGACATATTATAATAATTTATATGGTTTGAAAGGGGTCATACTATAACCTATGACCCCTTTCGACACATTTCATGACAACATATGTCTCTATCGGTCCTAGAACCCCTAGGGACATTAGAATTATTTATATGGGTTGAAGGGGGTCATAGGATAACCTATGAGCCCTTTCGACACATTTCATGACAACATATGTCTCTAGGAGTCCGAGGACCCCTGCGAACATATTAGAATCATTTATATGAGTCGAAAGGGGTCATATATTTCATTAAAACATATGTCTCTAGGGTAAATTAAACCCCTAGTGACATATTATAATCATTTCTATGGTTTGAAAAAGGTCATAGTATAACTTATGAACCCTTTCGACACATTTCATGACAACATATGTCTCTAGGTGTCACAAGACCCCTAGGGACATATTAGAATAATTTAAATGGTTTGAAAGGGGTCATAGGATAACCTATGACCCCTTTCAGCACATTTCATTACAACATATGTCTCTAGGGGTCCCAAGACCCCTAGGGACATATTATAATCATTTATATGTTTTGAAAGGGGTCATAGGTTATTGTCACATTTCATTACAACATATGTCTCCAAGGGTTGTAGGAGCCCTAGAGGCATATTATAATCATTTATATGGGTCAAAATGGGCCACAAGATGTCCTAGGACCCCTTTCAACACATTTCATTACAAAATATGTCACTAGGGGTCCTAGGACCCCAAGGGACATATTATAATTGTTTATATGGGTCAAAAGAGGTCAAAGGATAACTTATGACCCCTTTCAACACATTTCATTACAACATATATCTCTAGGGGTCTTAGGACCCCTAGGGACATATTATAATTGTTTATATGGGTCAAAAGGAGTCATAGGATAACCTATTACCCCATTTGACACATTTCATGACAACATATGTCTTTAGGGTTCCTAGGACCCCTAAGGACATATTAAAATCATTTATATGGGTTAGAAGGGGTAATAGGATAACCTATGACCCCTTTCAACATATTTTATTATAACATATCTCTCTAGGGGTAATAGTATGCCTAGGGACATATTATAATCATTTCTATCATTTGAAAGAGGTCATAATATAACCTATGACCACTTTTGACACATTTCATTACAACATATGTCTCTACAGTTCTCAGGACCCCTAGGGACATATTACAATAATTCATATGGGTCCAAAGGAATCATATGATAACCTTATGACCCCTTTCAACATGCTTGATGACAACATATGTCTCTAGGGGTCGTAGGACTCCTAGGAACATATTACAATCATTTATATGGGTCGAAAGGTGTCATGGGATAACCTATGACCCGTTTCGACACTTTTCATTACAACATATATTTCTAGGGGTACCAAGACCCCTAGGAACATATTTATAATTATTTATATGGGTCAAAAGGGGTCATAGGAAAACCTATGACCCTTTTGACATATTTCATTACAACATATGTTTGGACATATTATAGTCATTTATATAGGTCAAAAGTAGTCATAAGATAACGTATGACCCCTTTTGACACATTTCATGACAACATATGTCTCTAGGGGTCCTAGGACCCTAGGAATATATTATAATCATTTATATGAGTTGAAAGGGGGGTCATAGGATAACCAATGTTCCATTTTGACACATCTCATGACAATATATGTCTTTGGGGGTCCCAGGACCCGTAGGGACATATTACAACCATTTATATGGATCGAAAGGGGTCATAGAATAATGTGTGACCTCTTTTAACACTTTTCATTACAACATATGTCTCTAGGGGTCATAGGACCTTTACGGACATATTATAATCATTTATATTAGTCAAAATGGGCCATATGATGTCATATGACCCCTTTAAACATATTTCATTACAACATATGTTTCTGGGGGTCTTAGGACCCTTAGGGACATATTATAATTGTTTATATATGTCGAAAGGGGTCATGGGATAATTTATGACCCATTTCAACACATTTCATTACAACATATGTATCTAGGGGTCCTAGGACCCCTTGATACATATTATAATCATTTGTATGTGTTGAAAGAAGTCATAGGATAACCTTATGACCCCTTTTAACATGTTTCATTACAACATATGTCCTAAGGGGTCCGAAGTCTCCTAGAAACATATTATAATTATTTATATGGATTGAAAGGGGTTGTGAGATAACCTATGACCCCTTTCGACATTTTTTATTACAACATATGTTACTAGGGGTCCCAAGATGTTTTGGCACATATTATAATCATTTATATGGGTCGAAAGGGGTCATAGAAAAACCTATGACCCCTTTTAATACATTTCATTACAACATATGTCTCTAGGGGTCCTAGGACCCTAGGAATATATTATAATCATTTATATGGGTCAAAAGCGGTTATATGATAACCTATGACCCCCTTCGATACATTTCATGACAACATATGTCTCAAGGGATTCTATGACCACTAGGGACATATTATAATCAGTTATATAGGTCGAAAGAGGTCATGTGATAACCTATGACCCCTTTCGACACATTTCATTATAACATATGTCTTTAGGGGTCTAAGGACCCCTAGGGACATATTATAATCGTTTATATGAATGGGAAGGGGTCATAAGATAACCTATGAACCATTTTGACACATTTCATTACAACATATGTCTCTAAAGGTCCCAAGGCCCCTAAGAACATATTATAATTGTTTATATGGAACGAACAGGGTCATAGGATAACCTATAAATCCCTTTCAACACATTTCATTATAACATATGTCTCTATGGGTTCTAGGACACCAAGGGACATATTCTAATCATTTATATGGGTTGAAGGGGGTCACGGGATAACCTATGCTCTCTTTTGACATATTTCATGTTATAATATATGTCTCAAGGGGTCCTAGGACCCCTAAAGATATATTATAATCATTTATGTGGGTCGAAAGGGTCATAGGATAACTTATGACCCCTTTTGACACATTTCATGATAACATGTCTCTAGGTGTCCTATGACTCCTAGGGACATATTATAATCATTTATATGGTTCCAAATGGGTTGGACCACATATGTTCCTAGGGGGTCCTAGGGACATACATTATGTGTTTGAATGGGATTATATAGTTCCCTATGACCCCTTCTAACTCATTAAATAAGAAAATACATTCCTAGGGGTCCTAGGAATATATATTATGTGTATGAATGAGTTGAAAGGGGTAATAGAGTATCTTATGACTCCTAAGCACACTTAATGTCAAATGGGTGAAAAAGGGCCATAGGATATTCTAAGGCCATTTTGAGTCATTAGATCACACCATTTATGTGGTTAGGGGTCCTAGGAACCATAAGCACACATATTGTGATTGAATGGGTTAAATAACTTGTCAAAAGGTGCCCTATGACCGCTTTTGATCCTTTGGAACAATTATGTGTATGGTTAAGGGACCTAAAGCTTTAAAAAACATATTAAGTATTCTAAAAAGGGGTCATACTATTATAAAAAAAATAATTAAAAGAATTTTTTTAAAAAATATTAATTTTTTAAAAAAGAATAGTTATCTGATTTGAGAATCGGTATTCGATTTGGGAACAGATACCCAATTTGGGAATGGGTACCCGATTAGGCTTGGTTTCACTTTGGATGCCAACCCTCCATGGTCAATGCCAAGAAAGTTCCAAAAACATTTTTTTGGTGTGTTTTTGTTTATTTTTTACTTCAATGATGTAGCTGATGACTTTTTTTTCATCCAAATTTGATGAAATGAATATGGTTTCTTGAGAATGTTCTTAGCTTTCCATCGATATAATATCTATCAGATTATGAGTTAAGTAAGTAATTATTACTTATTTTCTAATGGAGTTAGCTACAAAGTGTTGATTGACATACTAATTAAAAAATAGCTATAACTTTCAAACTGTATAAGATTTTTGAAATCAAAAAGATGCGTCACATTCTATGCTTCGACTAGTATAAGAAAAAAATTAATTAATTTTGAATTTTTTTGAAGAAGTTAAGGTGGTCAGACATAGGATTTTTTAATTTTGAAAATGGTATAGTAAAAAATTCATAATTATTTATTTATTTGGAATAAAAATTCCCAAAAATATGTGTCACATCCAGGCATGAATCTACTTTCTATATCTATAATTATATTAAAAATATTTTCATTTGATTTTGATCAAGGTGGTAGATAGACTGATTCATACATTAGAAAATTAAACTAATTCATACTTCTAGAAAATCTAGAGACTGAAAGAAAGGTTTGGATTGTTCCTAGTATCCTACAACTCTAATGTAATGAAGTTATTTTTATGTTCTTTTGTCTTTTACTTCTCTTTGTATTTTTTGAATGAGAATGCATCTCAATAATATATAGCTATCTAGAGTAAACTTAAATAGTATTTTTATGTTTGGGCTATTCCCAAAGATCATTTAGACTACATTCTTAAGATCGCTAAAGATGGGATAATTATATTTGTACTTATAGCAAGGATTGATTATGATTATGAATACAAGACTCCTTTTCTTAATGAAATCTTTATATGTCTAGGTTATTTCCATACTTAGTTTATACTACATTCTTATCCTCTGCAAATAAATATAGGAATTAATCAACATTCAGAAAAACTGTAAGAAAATATGCTAGCAATTCATAGATTTTTATTGATAATGATAAAATAGAGAAGAAACCCATGTGTTGATTCTCTATGTAAAAATTGAATATTCTAAGGTTACATAGAAGATAAAACTTTTAATTTTTTAAATGGTCTTAGTGCCTAAAAACCTCATTTTTATGATGGTCATGAGCTTGTGCAACTTTTTGTTCATTGCTCAAGTGAAGAAACTATCATTATTTTGAGTTATATATGATTTATTCTTGGTATATTTTTAGTCTAGTCAAGAAATGGTTCAATTTACAAGTTTTAGCTATCCAAATTAATGACAAATCATGTATTTTACTCGTTTCATTTTGGGTATGAAGGTATGAAATAATTGGTATAGTCACAAGATTTTCTTTAAATATTCTTCATCCACCATGGATTTCTGTCACTTAAGACATGGAAAAATTTATATGAATATTTTTGTTTCTTGAAAAAATCTATTTTGGCAATGTCTAGGAGTTCTTGTAACTCACTACCCAAGTAGACAAATCTCACTATATATGGAGGTTTGGACCATTTTTATCTTTTTTCATCTGATGTATTTTAGCCTAGTGATCACAAAAGTGTCATCTAGTGTATTTTTTGTAATATCATTCCCTTTCTAAACATGATATTTCCTTTATTTCCTTGTCATGAAGCTTGCTTAGTTCACTAAATCGGTCAATGTAGAGTTTGATTTCAGAGGTGTAATTTTCAATGAGCTTTACGATGTGGAACTCTCAATTCTTGAACTCAGGGACAAATAAATAATTTATGTCAACTCCATTTTCCAACTTCATTGTCTACTTTACATTGATCATTTCGGATCACCCCCCATTGATACTATGTTCAAGAAGTTGAGGAGGATCATGCCAAAATTCGTGATGGTCATTAAGTAGGAGGTGTAGAATAGTGCTCCACTACAGTGAGAAATAGACCTATAACACTATCGTTTGCAAAGGCCTCTTTCAAGTGGAAGGACATAAGCACCTTTTACAATGGAGAATGTAACTAGAGTACCAAATTAAGACCCGCACATGTTAGATATAATACATTCAAATAGGCTACTATGCTTGTAACCCTATTTTTTGGGGAGAGCTTCACTTTAGAAGAAAATAATGGATCTCCTAAGATTGAATTACACAACTGATCCCTTAGCTCTACTTCCATGTGGAAAATATTTTAGGCTTTCCTCCCTCAACTTATCGATCGAGCATCAATTAAGTCCATGTGATGGTTTAGAGTCTACACAACGGCTTATGTCTAGCTTAATAGATCGATTCAATCTATTTCATACCTACCTCTAGCTTTACTTCAAAAGTGGGAGCAAGATAGTGTAGTGTAATCTAATATATCTCCCAAAGAACACTTTTGTGTTTGGGGGATTTCTTAAAAATATGTGTCCTATGTCACGTCTGCTATATTTTCTACAATGAGCCAATTTTAATCTTAAAAATAATGGTGATTATTGGTTATGTTTTACATCAAGTTGTTGACATATTAGTCAAGTTTTTTATTAGTGACACACACTTATTCAGATTTTGTATGGCTACTAAGCTCATTGAATAGTCTACAGTGTTTTCCATGTAATCCAATAGCTACCGAGCATTTTAGTGGCTACCAAGTATATTCAGTTAGTGTGAAGCCCAATAGTTCAAATTGAGCAAATTCAGCTTGGCAGTTCAACTTGAGTAGTCTAGTGCTTACCGAGCATTGAAATTTCTATTGAGTTTGCAGTTCATGGAATGTAAAGCTAGTGTTAACCAAGCTATATGATGATTAGTGTTTACCGAGGGATTCAGGTTATGTCAAGTTACATAGTATCTACAGAGTCACCAGTGCAGACTAAGTTCAAGACTACCTTGAAGTGATTAGTATGGACCGAGCTTCTACATCTACCGAGTGCATGATGATGCCAAGTAATGACAGTAGACACCGAGTATAAGAACTTCACCAAGACAGTCTTCAAAACCTAAGTATCTTTATTTGGGCCAACTTTGTAATATTGGTGTTAACTTGTATGATGGCCAACTTTGTAATTTTGTAAATTTGATTGGTATACATATGTAATGCTTTATATCTTATCCATTAATGTAAGAAGATAATGAAATATGTATTTAATGCAAGTGCATGAATGCAAATGTAGGTAGCAAATAAATATTTTGAAGGCCATATCAGCATAAGGAGCAACAACAACAAATCTATCATAGAAAGGTGATCAGTACAATCAAGGAATCTCTATCAACAATCTAGTTGTAAGTCAAAGATCTACTATTTCATCCTAATAGGTGAACCAATCAAAATCCTTTCACAAGGTAGACTTAACAATCTTTCTTAAATCTCTTAATAGAGTGCATATTTTATTGTGTGTTTGTAAGAACCTCTAACAAGGTGGACCTAGAATTCCTAATTGCTCCTAATAGGGTAGATCATCTGAAGTGATCATTGTAAACCTTAACAAGCCAACTTTGTGCTGCAGTATTGAAGTTTTGTGGGTTTCATCCCCACCCCAGTTTTACTTTCTATTTGGAAGGTTTCTGGGTCACCAAATCATTGTGTTTAAGTGTTGTGGATTCTTTTATATTTTCAATTTCAAATGCATGTAATTAGATCTAATATGATAAATTAATTATCAAATCGTTTATTGGATTCAAAATTGAAATTGGTGTAAAAAATTCTAGAAGTTACCGATTCACCCATCCCCTCTCTGTAACTTAGCATAGTCTTGAATATTTCTAACACAAGTAAGTAATTCCCTCTTTTCTATTAGTGCTCAATTTTGATAGAATGACTTTGGCTATCTTAGTTTTTGTAACTGATGCTTTGTAGATTTGAGATTTTTGCAACTATTTCTAGGGTATTGCTCTTTCATTTTTATTAAATGTTTCTTCTAGAGGCTATTAAGTTACAGTTCTAATTTTTTAAGTAATATTAAGAACTGTTGAATTCATAATGTTTCAAATGTTGGCTAGAATAGTTATAATTTTGTGAAATTTTCTTTGAAAATAAGTTCAGTGTAGAATTGAAAATACCTTTTCTTCACAGGACACAAAAGTTCTGAAAGGCCAGTTTAATAGATAGTGGGAAACAATGAAAAATTATCATGATAGAGGAATGATTAATGAATTATGGGTTGTTCAATTCTTCAATATATAAATGTCTCCTCCATTAGGGTGTAATTCACTTGTTTTCTTCTAGAAACTTAAGATAGCCATAACAATGGATTTTGTAGTTATTTTTACATGAGGGAAGAATACTCATGTCAAATGAGGCACAATAGTTTGGCACTTTAGTGTGTGTGATACTAATTTTTTGTTGTTTCAGTCTTTCTCAAACTGATTCCTAGCTCCATTAAATTTTAATACTGACAACACTTAAATAAAAAATCTATCAAATGATAGCTAGAGCCAATGGTTAGTATTTTGTGAAAGCAACTTTTAAATAGACATTCCCTTGAATTTAGTTCAACCTGACTTTCATAAAATCAAAATCAATTTGGACGTACAAGCTTCTCATCTACCATTTAACTAACTAACCAAACTGAAACAAAGCTATTTATTGTTATTCTTTTGTGTAAGATTAGGAACTCTTTTTTTAAGGTACACTGATTACAAAACTTGTTCAATGATAGCTTAAAAAGGAGTTCATGAGATTCAAAAACCTTGTTTTTTTAAAAAAAATTAAGAGAGAAGCTCAATAGTTGAACTTCAACATATCAGTATTGAATTATTATGAATGAATAATAAGTTTAAATATGACACAAATCAGTTATGACATTCTATGTCCCATCATCAATATTTGTTTGGATTCATAACCCATAGGTCCATTATTTGCCTCAGTTTGTGTGTGCATAAAAGTGACATCTCTAGTCATAGATCTAATCCCTAAATGTGTAAAACTAAATTTCATAGATCTAATCTCTAAACTTTTAAAATTTAATAGAATTCATATTCTGACTTGTTTATTATTTGACAATTTGTTCCAAGAGTCATGATTGTAACTCAGTTTCATCACAATAATCTCATGATTAATGCAGAGTACCACAACTCACATGTGAAATGGGCATCTAGATTATTGAACCCTTCTTAAAATTAGTTTCATTTAATTAATATATGTAATGCTATCACTAGGTATGCATTTTGAGCATGAGAATAATGCCATATCTAGCTACATGTTTGCCTAACAAATTTTTGAAATATAATTTCTATAAGTTTTCAAAATTAGAGTAGATGAATTATTGTATAGGAAAAGGTGTTGCATTTAAGCATTTACTGATAGGTTTGGACATGAACAATTTTCTATTTCTAGTATATTACAATGATGATAGTATTGGATTTTTTTCCATGTTTAATTTTTCTCGTGATTCTTGAACTTTCAGATTGTTGCTTCACAACATTGACCTAAACTTATAAAGGATGTAGGTTTGTTCAATGTATGCTCAAGCACATTAGAAAAAATTGACTCAAGAGATAGAAAGATCACGTGAGAGGTACCATATCCAGGGGCATGATGAAGTATGTCCCTTGAAGGTTTTGACACAGCCTAAACATTTATTCTATATATAAATTGATTATAACATCTCAATATGTAATAACAAATAATGTAAATATTTTCAAACTTCTAAGGTGTACAAAATGTCAAATTAGTATGAAATAATTGTTTAGAGTAGGTTACTATGTGTTAGACTTTTGTATTGAATAAATGATGTGTGGGAGGAAGAGTAGAGGGAAGACAAATATGAGTCTTTTAACCATATGAATTACTTTTATAGAAGAAATTATAGCCTCCATTCTTCTTAAGCATAGTAATAAAAAGTAAAACATATATAATATGGGGTGGTTGCTGGAGGATTTTAATTTCCTTCTTGAACCAACCAACAAACAAAATTTTCTTATAGGAAGATACAATTATTTAAAGTAGGTTACTACATTTTATTACTTCAAAACTTGTAAATGCTCTAGAGACTTGTTAGATGCACTACATGAAAACAACACAATCACAGAGTAAGCATTTTATACCAATTGTATATAGAAGCTATAGAATTTTACAATCTTTATAGTTTAATTTCCCTTTCTAAGTATGATAAAAATTTCATTAATATTCTAATTGGAAAAATCCAAAATAATATAGTTATTTGTTTTCACTCTAGGATTTTCTAAGACAACTAATTATTTTATCTAATTGCCTTTCACCTTGCATAAACAACTGCAAGATTATTATTTTATCATAACTCTAATGTCTTATGATACCATCCTTATCTATTTGGAAACATTGTGGGTAACAACCCTTTTCTATCTTTAGTTTAATGAATACACTCTAAAGAGCCAATTCGAGATAAGCATCTACCTTCAGGTGAGTAATTTGTAGTGATTATTACTGGTCTATTACAAGTTTGTCACTTGGCCATGCTTAGTAGAAATGAGGATTTTCTATTGCTCATAAAACCTAATAAGCATATGTCAGTATTTTCTATTATATTTGTATTGAGTAGAAATTGTGTCCTTACTATTTGTGAAGTGCTAATTTTTTTTTTTTCAATATACATGATTTGTTTCACCCTAAAAACTTTAGTTTCCCCAATAGGTTGGCTATCTAACACTTGAGGTATCTTTTCAATTCTTGGATGAGTTTCAGGAGGAGAAATCTGTGGATTTAGTCTTGGAAAAAAATGAACATGAGATTGGATGGCTTGAAGTTGGGAAGCCTTTCTATCCAACAATATTGTTTGATTCTGTACTTCATATTTTTAGTCATGACCAACCACTTAGTTCTCTAGGAAGACCCAGGTATGTAATTGCATTGTATTAGATATTGCACATGTTTTTATCAAGATCCTATTACTACAAAAATGTTGCAGAGTCTGTAACTTCTAATTGTATGGTGTTTTAACATAAGTTTTGTTTTGATTTGATTTAGTTAGATTGAAAAATGTCTACATAGTTACTCCTAGAAGTTCTTTCAATTTTCACTTGATGGAATGTAGAAATCTCATGTCTTCAAACATTTAATAGAATTTGTATATGAGTTTTCCTTACTTTCTTTTATTGTAGGTCAATTATTCAACTAATTTTTTGGGATCAACATTTGAACTTCCATTTCTAGAGGATAGAAAGTCAGGGTTAGAAACTCAAGTTATGATGAACCATGCCTGAACATCAATGTCTAGTTCAAATAATAGTAAATCTACACAAGAATCTCAATCTAAGAGCAGCTCTAAAGTATTCTTTTGGTCAATAAATAAGTTTTTCTCTTGAATTGGGTTCATCATTGAGGTTGTACTAAGATTTGAAATGATCTATTGTTTTAAGTTCTTTTTTATCAAGTTTTTGAGTTTTCTCTCCAATTCATGCCTTTTTGGATTTTTTCTCATAGCTAATAATTGAAAATTAGCTTGTCATCATTTCATGACTAACTTCCACCCCTCAGTTATGACTTATTGTCATGCAATATATGCTTTTATGATGAGATTGTACAAGTGAATTCATGTTTTCCATGGTATTATATATACCATTTTCTAGGTTATTTTTGTTTGAGAAGTATCAAAATGAAATAGATTAGTTTCATAGATATGTTCTTTGATATTTGGTTATTGCTCAACATGACTATATATTGAATCAACATTTCAACACTTGATTGATCAGGTACAGTTTCTGCATCGATGTTCCAAGTGTGCACTATCAAACTACATTTCCTGTTGAATTTCTTTATTTATTTTTTTCTTGTACAATAACTTGCTTATTGTTTTTGCATATTACAACTAGGAAATCTGTATATCTAGTGTCATTGTATGTACAAACTACAAATAATGGATGTGTATGGTGACATTGAAGAAAATTTGTTTGACAGAGAATTGAAGGATGACCAATCCATTGTATGTGCAGAGAATTTGACCTGATAAACTCCAAATAGGAATGAGGAAAAGAGTTGTTGTAGTAGTTATCCTTCTCATGGGCCACTATCATGCAAGGGTTCATTAAGAAAGAAAGGGATAATCTAAAAATAACACCATATCAAGTTGAAAATAGTTTGATAGTTGGCTTCAACCAAACACCAAACCTACTGATAACACACTTGCCTAGATTATCTCCTGATGACTGGTTGATCCCAGAAGTCAAGAGAAAAGCCAAGCAAAAATTTGCTATAGATGCTTGAATAAAATTCATCAACAAAAAACCAAAAAAGCAATGTCTTATTTGAAGTGATGAATGAAGGGAAAATGTGTCAGTCAATGCCCAAAACTCTCAAAAAAGAAGGCAATGATGGGAGTCCCATTTTGTATGATTTGTAGTAAGAAAAGCTAGATGTCTAAGGAAAAGGAATATAAGCAATATGATGCGATTAGAGGTAGACATGAAACTTTTACCTCCAGAGGTTATTTCCTTAAGAGAGCTGACATATCTCTTGACCTGGCTTCATGTATAGATTTGTTTCTTAGGAGGATCCCATGCTCTTGGGAGGTTTGTGCACCATTGCCTCTTAGGATCAATGATGGTCAAATTAGTTTGAGTGACCCCTCACATTACTGCAACAATATATGCCCTCCCCCAACATCATTCATCTTTGCTTTTAACTGGTGGTGTTGAACACCTTTGATGAAAGGTCATGATTGCCCTCATCTTGGTTATGTTTTTTTTTTTTTTCCTATAGGTCAAGTGCCTAGAGGTCCTTGTTCTCATCTTTCATGGTACTCCCTTGCTCTCCTTTTTCTGGAGAGAGAGTAAATGTTTCTAAACAATGTTGACTTCCATAGAGATGTTTAGGGGGCTGGAGGAATGTCCGGGTTTTAGTTTCAATGACTTTTCTATTAGATTTTTCTAATATGGACATGGTTGTTGCCACTCAAGAATTAGGGATGGTGAACACAATTGAATTGGAAGGCCACATTGATACTTAGATTGTCAGCCTAAGTCTCTATGATTTTTTTGAGCATTTATTTAGGTGACAGAGGTTTTATCTGAGTTTTTTGATGAGGATCATCCCATGAGCGAATAGACACTGATTATATCAGGCATTGCATGATCCAATTGCATCAATAGAGCCTAACAATGATATATCTGTAGCTTGGTTTACTTGGTTGACAACACAAACTGCGTGACAAGGTGGTGGTAGGAAACTATATAGATTGTGCATTTGTGCTTGAGGTAGAGCACTATGATCAATGGCTTAACCTATATTCTTAATGGGATACATCCATCCACTTAAGGTTTTGTAAAATATATACATTATTTAGACATAGACCAAGTTTTTGTACTCAAAATTTTAATATTGGAGAGAACCATCTAGGCTCATGTTGGATAGGCACACACAAGTGATGACTTGGTAGAGGCCCATGACTAGTCGAGTGCTGATAGGGACAACTTATGTGAAGATTTTGAGATGTTTTTGGTATATGAACAATATTTCAAGGATGATCTATTAGTAAAGAACTAAGGATTCTGGATATGTGGCATTTTTTCGAAGGCAAATATAGTTGACTGTAAGAGGTAAAATAGGGCATATGATAGCTTAAGGGGATGTAATGTCCCCATTTGAAAAGGTTTGAAAGATAAATTAATTTTAAAGAATGGCCAAAATAGTGAGTAGATGTCATACAAGAAACTCGGGGCAAGAGTGGTGACAAAGCTAGGACAATTAATATTTGGATGATCAAATTGTTGAATCTTTAAAATCTAGTTCTGAGGCATATTCTCCCATGAATATGAGCAAGACTCGGGTCATGGTCTTCATTTGTCTAAATACCTTGCATCTTCACTTCAACTTCCAGGGTCAGTAGATTGAGATTGTCTACTTGTACACTTATCTTAGGTCAATTTCTCTGAACCCTGTTTTAGCATGAGACCGACCCACCTTCCTAGAGTGGCCAAGGGAATGAACTCCCTCACCCTTTTAGAGATATAATACTTTCCACACCACTTCTAGGATACTAAGTCCAAGTTGTCTCTCTTGGATTCTCTGGTTAGACCCACTATTCTTTTTGGTGTGGTGGTCTGGGGACCATCTCTTCTTGATTTTGATTGGGGACCACATAGTATTGTTTTGGCCGAGTTTGGGGCTCACTCTTTTTGGCTTAGTACCATTTTTGACTTTATTTGGTTCATTCACCATTACAGAGGTTTCATGAACTCGATTGAGGGTCGACACAAATACTCGTACCTTGCTTATCATTCCTCTATGGACATTGCTAGCTTAGTGGGGATGACTAAGGCAAGTTCCTAGTATACCCATACCACTATCTTATTGAGCTCGATTGGGATTGACATCAATCATCTTTCACCATACTAGTTCTCCTTGGATGGTCCCACCCATCTCCTCCCTTCTTAGTAGGAATTGAATGGACATGTTAGACTCAACATTTATAAGTAATACATCTTAATGACTTGGATGAGTCCTTATGGTGGGTTATGCCCTCAGATGACTTTCTACTCATAGCACTTTCTGGCGACCTGCAATAACATTACTGTTCATCCCTCTTACTTGAGTCGACATTGGAGCCATGCCCTCTGCATCACCCTGGGGTCTTTTAGAGTTGTATCACTTTGACTTCATTGCCAGATTGATCACCACCTAACTAGAGGGAAACAAGTGCGGGCCTTTGCACCATATCCAAGATAGAGACTGAGACCCACTTTATCTTTAGGTGCCCCTTCTACTATGAGATCAGAGGCAGGTTCCATTGCCTATTCAGAGATTGCAGATCCCTCTCGACATCATCCAGACCTATCTCGTACTTGGACCATATAAAACCTCCAGATGTCTTTGTAGAGATTGTTTCTAGTCTTTGAAGTAAGTCTTCCAACATTTCTTTCAACAAAGTCTATTCTTTCCTCATATATTTCTAAAATTTTGACCAAGGAGCTTCTCATAACATAGGAGACCATCATTTCACAATGAGAGGTGTATTCCTCATGTTCCCAATCAAAGAGGAATATCCCTAACCAAGCTTATTATGATCTATCTAGAAAAAATATAGTGTCAAGTCTCACAATTCTTGCATCACACACTATAAACCCCATCAACTAGATTTCAATGTTATGCCAAGCCATAATGGCTAGGAATGTCTCCTCTTCTGGCTTAATAAACTTCACACCCAACAAGAAGTTGAATAGCTCAATGCTCTCTTGGAGTTGTTTGGAGTTTGGTAGATTCATGTGTGGTGATCTCTCCAATGCAAAGACTTCCATACGTTGGGCTACATAATAATTTCTTAAGACTACTACTCACCTAGGCACCATATTTGTTCAGGCATCAACTATGTGAATGCTTTCAGTCATGAATTACTATCATTGTCTCAAGTGGGTTTAGACATTATTGAGGCTCGTTTGAAATTATGCAGGTCAATGATCCATACAATGACCACAAATGTTTCTAGAGGCCAGAGGATATGGACACCATCAGATCTGTTTATAAAATTGATGGATAGAATCCTAGCTCAGATGTTGCTGTTAAAACAACTATAGTTGCACCCCTAGTGTTTTGTAGAATGAACCCTTCCTATTGTAGGAGGCTTATTCACACTTCCATCATGGTAATTTTTTAGTGCAGCTTCATGAATTCAATCTTACTAAATAGTATTTCTTGTTGAGTAGCTCATCAACCTCCTTATTCTAGAATATTGATTTCGCTAATAAGCACAAAGGATTTTACAGTATCTTTCTTATGTATGTAGTCTATCCGTTCTATTGCTCTTCTTCGGGGTTAGATGTAAAAGTTTAAAAAAATGTGGTATCCTTTTAGATTATACTACAACAAAATATTAGTTGAATTGATTTTGTTGGGCGTTCTCTTAGGATGAACTATTGCATGGAGCTAGGTGGATACATAAAGAAATAAAAAGTGACAAATATTTGATTTACATTCAAGAAAATGGCTAGAGTTTCAAAGCTCATGAATCAGACAATATATTTGGGTAGTTCAATAAACATGTTGGAACCAAAGTGATTTTATCGAAGGTACAAAAATTTGAAGTTGTGGGCACTAATATATTTCAAGTTTTCATTGTCGTATTTTTCTATCTTGTATTATTTAAAGCAAAGCTAACTAAGTAGATGATTTACTACAATTTTTTTTCATGGATTGACTACAATTGGGAATGCATTATTTTGTGTAGGAATTCCTGATTGGGAAAGTCCTCTTCAAGACTACAAATATCACACTAATAAATTTATCTTCTCTACCGTGCTTGGAACATTGGCTTTTGGAATTAAATACACATTAGGTTTGTTAAAAATTACTTTATTTGACTGAATGGATTCTACTATTGTGTTAGAAACCTAAAAACCAAAAACTAGTGTTTATAGCCTATCAATTTAACCATTCACATACATTAGCCTTCAAATAGGAATGGTAATGCTCAACTTAAACCAACAAGTTTTTGACATAAATTGCTCATAGTTTTAAGTCCTTGTGCATCCAAAGAGATTTGATCAAGCTCACAAAACATAACTTATATTATAATGGCATCAATTTGCAAAATATTGAATTCTAAAATTTGTCTTTGACAAAGATTCACTTTTCCATAGTCAATGATGAATCCAAACAAGAAACATAATCCTCGTCTTTCTTTAGCCATACATTATTCTTCTTGCAATCTTGTATTTTTTCTGTTCCTCTGTTTTCATCTTCCCACACACTTATTAGTCTATAGGCACTGGGTTATTTTCCCTCTTACTGCACCCTTAGCTATTTTCTTCCTCCTCACATCTTGTTGTCTTTACACACAACCCCACTTCTCTTTCTTGTTTGCAACACCCCCGCGATTTTTTAATGCACTTCCCTCTTATTAAAACTGAATACAACTCTCTCTTTTAAAAAAAATTCTTCCATTGACTTCCCCAAGGAGAACTTGATGCATATTGTCATGTTTAGAATTGGAGTTCAATGGTCTTCTTGGAATGCAATTACTTTTAACAGCTTTCATTCTTGGCATAAGTGGTCATGACAAATGGTTGACATGCCTGGCTTTGCTTCCACATTAGGTGTACATGTGTATCAAATCAGCTATAGCTAAAATCTCTCTATTGTTGTATGTGCATACCCATTTTCAAAGCCTCATGTCAACACACATAGAGAACATACTTGTAAAGGTTTCTAAATTAGAATTCTTTTTTTTTTAAAACTATCAAAAGCTTGTAATCAACATTTGAAATCATGCTTTATAGTCTACAATTAAAAAAAGTTTAAGTAAAGGATTTTAAATTGGAATACATTTTTAAAAAAACTGTTAGAAACTTGTAATCAACATTTGAAATCATGCTTTACAGTCTAAAATTAAAACAGGTTTAAGTCCCATCCTATTTGTTTAAACATTTGTGTGATGTGATGAGCGAGCAACCTTGAGTGTGAGATTTGAATGTGGCAAACCTCACATCGTCTATCCACATGCAAGTCCAACTCACCATCAATATTCCTACTCATTGAATTAATTTGTTTTGCTCCCTTCTTGTAGGTCATATTTGTAGAACCTTAGACTTCTAATTTTTCTTATTTTAAAAGATGCTAGCTCAATGGATGAGCACTTGCATTAAAAGTAGAGGATGGTGGTTCAAATCCATGGTGCATTAACATGAATTAATTAATTATATTTTAGTTTATATTAAATAATATGATTTTTTAAATTTATTAGTTTATACCATCTTTTGTCTAATCATCTTAAAAAGACAATAAATGAGATTAACTACAATTTTTTTTCTATAAAGACAAAATTAAAATTGTCTCTAAGAAATAATAATAGTGTTGTTCTTTATTGTCTTTATAAGACAATAATTTACGACAATAGTTTAAGACACCCACTTAAAGACCATAATGAAAACAATACACAACTTTTTATTATTCTCTTAAATTACAATAATTCACTTGAAAATTGTCTCCAATATTGTCTTAAAACCGCCTTGATGTTGTGACGTCTCATGATGATGTGGGAAAAGTATCTTCCACCGAAAGGGAAAATCAATGTCTGATGAATAGGATTCTGCATGTTGCTCCTTCAAGATCATTTTGGAAAGGAAAAGATGATGCCCAAAGTAAATTAGACGATAGTCTTTCGAGTGCTGCTCCGTGAAGATCACTGGACCCGTTGCGTTGCAGAGCCATGTGAAATAGCAGTCACAAGGAAGGAATTCATGAATTGACATAAAGAGAAACATCTTGAGAGAATTGTATGGTCCCCTTCTTTCATGATATATTCAGCGCTGCTCATTCCAAATAAATCTAATCATCCAATATTTGATAATAATCAATAGAAAGGAAAAGATGAAAGAGACGTCTTTATCTCAGATGGAGTTGATACCAATTACCACATTTTTGACGTCTAATTCAAATTTTATCTTTCGAATTCTATATTTTTAAATAAACAGACGCTTTTTTACATAAGTTACCTTTTCTTTTCTCTCTTCAAAATGTGTTATGTTATTGAAAAAGATGAAGAAAATACATGGCTTAAGAAACACTTATGAGAAAGTCAAATCGACCTACCATACCATCCACTAACCTGAAAATCAAATTTTCATGGAGTCATCAACAAATACATCAAAAAAATTAAGTTTCTCAACTTTGATATGCTAACAACCGCGATTACAAAAGAGTAGACATATAACCAAAAAATGTCGCGAATAATTGGAAAGAAAAGGAGAGAAGAAAATGGGGGAAAAAAGGAAGAGTGAACATGAGTATAATTATATTTTGTCATTTAACTAGCACTTGCACCTTTGAAGGCTGCAAGGTTAAGTTGATAGTCTTATATATCTTTGAAGATGTTTTTAAGTAGTTATAATTTTGTTTATAATTATAATTAAGTCAAATGTAGCTTGAGTAAAACATTCCATAAAATATTTCTATTATCATTACTTTTTGTCATCATAATAATTACATTTTATTTGAAAAGAAATATGATTTAAAGGCGAGCTTCCTCTTTACGTATTAGAACATATATTCAATGTTGCTATTGTGGTATATTTATAGATCTCTATCCCTCTCTATATTTCTCTCTCCTCACCACTCTCTTTCTCTCTCCTTACTCTCTCTTCTTTTGTTTGAGCAACCCTTCCCCTCTCTCATATTCTCTCACATCTCCCTTTCCCCTCTCTTTCTCTTTTATCTCCCCTTCTATCAAATCTATTTCTCTCTCCTTTTTTTTTTCTTTCTATCTCCTCTTCCCTTAATCCCTCACTCTCTCTCATCTCCCTTTCCGTGTCTCTCTCCTCTTACCATGTCTCACTCTTTCTCTCTACTCTCCCCTTAGCCTTTCTCATGCTTTCTATGTTCTCACTCTCTCTCTTTCTCTCCCCCACTTCCCCTCATTATTTCTTTGTACTCTCACCTTAGCCACCCCCCCACCCCCCCCCCCCCCTGCTCCCCTCTCCCTCCCTCCCTCTACATCTTCATCAAACTCCCCCCTAATGGATATATCTCATTATATCTATCTCTTCCTTCCCATCTCACTCTAGTAAGGGGTGCTAGACTTGATGGACCTAAATATCCTTCCCTAGACCCTTAGCCCTTAGGCCACTGGAGTTAATAATAGTTGGGGATGGAGGTTTGTTTCAAAATACACAGATTGTCTTGAAGTAAGCATTATGCATGTAGGTCGATCGGTTGCATTGAAAGCGGTAAGATTTTGATGCACTCTTGTTTTGGGATCATAACCGATTAGCCTGACCCTCAGCTTAACTTTCCTCGTGCTTTTGGGCCATCATTTTTGCTCTTTCTTATGAAGGTGGGCCTTTGGGGATTTGGTTGTCTCACAGAAATGTTGGATATCATCACAATAACACTTGCCATAGTTGGACAAAATGTGGCATCTACTTTTACTCACAAAAGCCCAACTTGAATAAATCTCTACTAAAATATTTGATAGAACATTCCATTTATGTTTTTTTATAGGGTTAGAATTATTACATTTTATTTATCGATTACTTTACATTTTGGGATATCTCTCAAAAGTGAATGTAGGTCAAATATGGATCCCATCTAGATATTTAAGATCTTGGTTGCATGGTTTCCCATTATAATTCTCAAAATGTGCTACAACATATATAGACAACAAAACATGATACACATTAACAGAGGTTAAAGGTAATGATGGGTAGCATTAAATAGAGATACATTTAAATCTTCTATCTATCATTTCCTATATGAAATAGATACTTTAGCTATGTGGGGAAGAAAACCCTCTCTCTCCCTCCCTCTCCCCCTCCTCTCTCTCTCTCTCCCCCCCCACCTTCCAAATAAACCCATGTACATGTCAATTTCCTTAATATGTACAATGTGAAAAAAAGAACTATGATATTTACTTTGATCTTTGAATTACTTATTAGTCCATTTATGATTTTTATAGAAATTCTTCTATATTTATTGAGTCTTTTCATTGTGGACATTTAAAGTGCTTCAAACAAGGTACAAGTACCTCCATTATGGTCCACCATTAAAGATGGGTAATCTCAATAATGATAATAAGAATACTGGCATAGGGCATTAATGGATAATAATAATTTCTTGAAAATAATGTTTTCAATGATTTGTAGTAACATTGAGGTCATTTGTTTATTTAGATTCATTAAAATTCCTTCATTCATGTATAGTTCTAGTTGACAAAAAGAGAAAATAAAATAAAATTGAGAAATCCCATTTTTCTTCTAAATATTAAAATTCTACAGGTTCAATCTTTTGCATTTGGATTTTTGAGGGGTTTCTAAGGCCGTTCTTGGTTTATCAATGGAAAGGAAATTTATTCCATGTAGTTACATCACTAATTTTGTGAACACAATTTGATTTGGATATAAAAAGAAAATAAAA
Organism: Cupressus sempervirens; assembly: GCA_028749045.1. Classification (NCBI taxonomy): domain Eukaryota; kingdom Viridiplantae; phylum Streptophyta; class Pinopsida; order Cupressales; family Cupressaceae; genus Cupressus; species Cupressus sempervirens. Next base: position 971,350,977 of record CM053785.1, read on the forward strand.
ATTAAATTCTTCTTCATTCTAAAATTTTAAGGCATGTCTACATTTCAAAATTTCTTCTTTTGAGTTGTACAATAGTTTAAAATTAAATTTATTATATAATAGAATAGTTCAAAAATTAGTTTTCATCTCTTAAAATAGAATAATAATTTTATGTTGCCCAAAATAGAAGATAAAAAAGAAAACCTATTATGAGATTGATTAATTTAAATGTTTAATTAACTAATATTATACTATTCATTAATGTAAGACAAAACTGATATGATATATATAAAATCTTTAATCTTGATATTGAAATTTAAAAAAGAACTAATAGTAATACTATAGTTTATTCTCATCAAATTACAATAGATTTATAATATCCTACATTGTAATGGATAGTGAATAGTCACTCTATATTGATAGTGAATAGTCACTCTATCATTGTGTACACTGATTGGGATTCACTCTTCAATTATATATCAATAGATCATATAGTGTTTTCTCAAATTTTTAAAAGTTATACGACAAACTAGGATTAGCCTTCCTACTTCCATATTTGTGAAAAATTAGTAAAATTGAATTTATAATCTTGAATTAGCTATGTTTTTCTTATAAGATTCATTTCAATTTGGAGATTTATCTATCATTTATACACTATGTAAGAACAATATTTTAAATCCATTATCTAATGTGCTTTTATTCCACCAATCGCACTACGTGCAACTAAGAGTTGAAAATGTCCAAACTTAATCAATTTTAAGCTTCAATTTGGAAGAAGAAATTCAGAATTGATTATATGTAGGTGAACTGTCTGGGAGCTCAAATTACCGATTACAACCAGTTTTTGATTAGCTTTGAGCAAATTTATCAATGGTGGCTACAGATGGTCAAATGATAATGTCTCGACTATGTAGTCATGGGATTTAATCTGCTTCCTATCCTTGCTGATATCATCTGCTTCTTATCAGCTCTCAAAACCTCTTTGGAGAATATGTTTCATACACCAAAATGTCCAACCTTGCATTCAAAATCTTATCGGCCTGTGTATTGCCAGCAACACAACAACAATCTTTTGATCCGTGTGCCCGTTTTCAATGAAGAATTACATCAAACATAAGATGCTTTGTAGAGGATGGATCTGACCAAATAAACATCGAATTGAACTATTCCCAACACTTTTTTCAGACATCGAATTTGTCTTTTCAGGCATCCGACACCATCGGAGTGTCACAGCATTCCAGTGGCGAGGCTGATAGAAATAAGCCTATCGGCTTAAAGATATTAATTTATATAATAAATTTATATGGAAATCTAAGACAATATTTAAATATAAAATAAGTGTGTTCATTCTAGGAATATTTTAATTCAAAACATATAAGAAAATTATTGCTTACATAAAAAATCACAAAGATCATTTATAAATTCTACACATTGTCTTCTATTCATTTGATCAAGACTATAATTTATAAGGTTGAGACATTAGACCTAGACCTACATTATATTTGTTGATAATGTCTATATACTGCATTTATTTCTTACTTAAAACATCATGGATTATATTAACAGTGAAGCCCCTCAATGAAGCAATGAGCGGTGGGAGTGACATTTATGTTCCCTACATTATTGAGGACAACGATGATGTTGATGATGAGGATAGAGTTTTTGGAGAATTTTTTGTCGATGGGAACTCGTTTGTGCTTCTCATCCTCAAGTTTTAAGTACAATGTGTGTTCTTTCCTACTACAACTGGGGGACTTTTTGTTGGGTGCTCTTTTATGGTGTTTACTAAGATTAGTGCTTTTTTTCCTTTTGGGTTTTGGGGTATTCTCTCTCAGTTTGTTGTTTTTGGGTTCTAAGTAATTTCTTTGTGCTTGGTTGTGGTAGTTTTGGTGTGTGTAGTGACTTAATCCTCTCCTCTCCCTTTCATTGTTGTTTTTTAGAGTTTCTTTGTTGCTTATGTGGTGGGTGGCTCTTCTTGTTCTTTCTAGCTTTTTTTGTCTTGCCAATAATGGTGTGTGGAGTTTTCTCTATTCTTTTTACCCCTTTTGAGGTGGGGGTTTCTCTTCTTGACTCAATTAGGGATGTGATTCTTCTTGCTCTATTTTTATCTTTTCTACTTCTTATTGAGGTAGAGGCTCTTTTGAGATGGCGACTTGACTTTTGGAGGTGGTGTGCTACTGGTGGGAAGATGTTGGGTTGTTGAGAAATGTGTCTCTACCTTGCAGTTCTTTTTGTAGATAATTACAAGATTATTGTTGGTAGTTTTCCATGTGTTTATGCAATGGAAAAGTGTGTATTATTTGTTACAAATGTGCCTTGTCCATAGTAGAATATAGGAGGGTCATTTTTAGAGCATACATGACTCATTATATGACTTTTATGAGAGTCTAAACTAGGGGACACATTTTGGATGGGAACATTATTTTAACCTGATTATTTCCCATCTTGGAAATGTAAATGTAAAGAATGGTCAACACTTGGCATAGTGTTTTAGCCCAAAATTACTATACAAGGAGGTCTTGGCGAGGTGTTTGAATTATTGAGTTTTATTTGCAAGGTTAGGTGCTAAGATTTTCTCTGAGTTCGAGTTATCGTGATGCCCCTGTAAGAACTTGAGTTGCAAGTGTATTGTAATCTTCTTTGGGTAAAAGCACAAACCTATGTCACCCTTTTGTAAAGGAAAAGGCTAACAAAGGTATAATTGTTCACCTTCAATGACATAAAATTGGTATTATTATTTTGAATTTTAAAATGAAGTAAACTAATAAAATTTGTAGAAATGTATGATGTTTAGGATTATAATTTTTTAATAATTATTTGGAATAAGAATTCATATATTTTCCTAATTTTTAAAGACAATTTTTTAGTTGCCAAAAAATGCTAAAAATTAAGGGTCTAGTTCCCAACACAAAACTATATGGAAATAAACTTATTTCCCTTTGATCTCAGACTATGTTATAGAAAACATATATAGTTAGAAAATTCAAAAACAAAAATTGGCTTTAGACCTATATTTTATCTTTTATAATGATTCAAATTGTAACTCATTTGATATTGATATTTTTCATCTCTCACCGCATTTTTCAAAATAAATCTATTATAACTAGAAGAAAAATCATACATTCTGGAAGAGGACTCTTTCCTCTAGAACGTCATATAATTTTTAATATTTTTTTATATGATTTAATATTTTTTCTTTCTCAAAATTGACATCTTTTTTAGTGTTAAAATATTTGCAAGTAGAATTTTTTAATTACAATATACTATATATAATTTAAAAACTATAAACTCTATACGGTAATATTCTTGACTTTGAGCTCTATAAATCATATTTATAAGTTATTAAAAAATATTATAAAAAATAGTATGAGTTATTGAAACACCACTTTTCTGGATACAAATTAGTATAAAACATGCATTTAATAGACATTTCCAAATGGAAAAGTGTAAGACCATATATAACTTAGCTAAAATGAATTTATCTAGATCATATGTTTGAAAAAACTTATTTTTTGATATAAATACTCAAATTTAGTCATTCTAAAAAGTCAGCTTGAAAGGTGACACAACTTTGTACTTTTATCCCTTCATTTGACAATACATTATGCAAGTTTTGGAGGTGTTGGGACACAAAATTGCAAGCAAATTTTGAGTACTATTTTGTGAATTTTGCTAAAAATGAATGCCTATAGGAGCTTTTCATGCATTATGCTCAGTTGTCATCTTGAGGCCTATGATGAGTTTCAGATGTTCCTCAACTTTCATTCAGAATATGCATTTTTCTCATGATGATAAGTTTCAATTCTGAGTCATTTCGTGAAGTGTCATTTTGAGCATTGGAGTAGTCTGCAATTTTCGCCTAAGTATTAAACAGAGTTTAGAAGCCTAGTTTGTGTTTGAAAATCTTGCACCCAGTAAAGTTTTATGATCTGCCACTTTGGGAGTGCTTAGCTTGCATATCAGAGAGCCTATGTTCCAAATTTTGAATTGTTTCGATATGTTTTGATTGGGTTTTGAATTCTCCAAAGTTAGATGTTTATTGTTGTCAGGTTGATTGGCATTGTTCAAATTTCTAGGTAACCCTGTTTGACCAATTACAACTTTGATCTAGTTGACCCTATTGAGAAATTTCTTTTTTTGTTACATTCTAGGGGTCAGAGACATGTTAAGCTCCAGATTTGAGATTATAACAAATTTCAGAAGTTTGGACTTATAACTAAATGTGTAGTTTTATTTTAAGGGATGTTTAGGATGTTATAATTTTGAAACTGTGATAGATGAAGCCAAATGGATTGCACCACCATGTTCAACATTGAAAATACTTCTAGTGTTCCAATTTGCAAGTGTTCACAAATTCATTTGCATACTTTCTTAGGTCCATTTTATTCGCAAAAAAACTATATTTTATCAATGTATCCTGTCCTGCAATTATCGAAAGCCAACTTTGATGACTTTCCAAATATGTCACGTTATTCATCATAATTCCAAAATGCAAATTCATATTTTCCATGTAAAATTATGCCAATGCCTCGAGTTTCATCTCCCCAAGTGATCATTTGACATGTTTTCAAAGTCAAAACCAAATGCAATTATCTATTTCTAACTTGTTCACTTGTAGGAGAGTTTGAAGTAGGCAACTTTGACACTCATTTTCTTTTGATTCCCATATTGTCATGAGATGAAACTTTGCAGGCGAGATGTATGTGAAATAAAGAATAAATGCACCAGATGCCAAGATTTGGTCAGGAGTTCTTATCAGTTTTTAAGGCTAGTTTCATGCCTTACCAACACAAAGTGACAAGTTCTCATGAGTTTTAAAAATGAGTTTTAATTGATTAAACCACTAACCAAATTTGTTTTTAATCAATGCGACAAGTTTTTTAGAGCTTTTTGAAAGGTCAATTGATTTGGTTTGAATTTTTTATTTTAGCCAAGTCCACTAGGGACCCAACTGACTGCTTGGAAATTTTAATTGTTGTAATGAACTACACATTGTTAAACATGGTGATTTCAAAGTACTTCTTCCATACCCATGGTCTTGTATCCTTCAAAATAATTTGGGTTAGGAAGGAGTGTCGGATCAAATCCTTATATATAGATAAAAACCATACATGATTGAAGGGCAAATATAAATGAAAGCACAATAAAATGTTGATGCTAAGACATCAATACATGTATACATTGATTATAGAAAAAGGAGATATTTTCAATATCACGGACACTCTTATCAGTCCAAAGTGTAATCGACATCGGTATATGAGTTTTTCTCATTAGAGAAGATGTTATGTTCTATCTATGCTTATTTATGAGACCATCGTTTACACCCTGCATAGACTATTGATTTCTTCCCATTCTGTGCAATCTGAAGAAGTTGCTGATCATTTTCAACTAGCCTTTGTTTTATTTCCTAGTATACACTCAATTGTCATTACAAGGAGTTGTTAAGACAATCTCTAGGAAGCGTGGAGATCCACTGACCCAAGATGAGTACACAGAGAAGTAGATGAATCATTGTAATTGTTGACCACCGTAATCTTCTATAGAGCCTGGTAAGCGGAATACAGAGCTGTTGTGAAGAGTCTTCAGGGATCATTTAAAATGCTAGTATAGAGGTGATCATTCATGTTTTTTTAAAAATCCCTAGCTCACGGTTCCCATTGAAGATGAGGTGTTGGTCAAAGTTTTCCCAGACTGATCTCAAGTTCTAAATAAGAATTTTAAAAGGGAGTCTTGCAAGGTCAAGATCAGGAAAGTCGTGTGCACATTTTGGGCAAGGGAAGTTGATCATTTCATAAGGATGATATAGCTTATTGAGCACAACCTCAAATATGCTGATGCAGATATCCTTGTTAATCATGCATTTTTATCAGTGGGATGGAAGCCATTTTGTCCCCAGTCTACTAGCAAAACATAAGAAATATGATATTGTGTGTATGTGTAGAGGCATGATCATAGATGATACTAATTGAATCCGCACCCGAATCTATCCACTCACGCAAGAACATAAGTTGGTGACGAGCTGGTTTTCCACCATACTTACCAAGTATCCACTCAAGCTATTCATAGATCTATAATTTGGTTTGCACCTGAAGTGAATGTTTTAGGGAGCGTCATTGAAAGGGGGGAGCTTGCACCAAGCCCGATTGGAATGGGGTGTCTGGTATGCATGCACATATCATCATTGGAGCCATCAAGTGCAAACTAAAGCACACGCAAGTGAATGAAGTGGTACAAATGATATAGAGATTCTATTATTAATTCTCTTAGCAGCCTGCTCATGCCGGCACAAAAAGTATATATGGAATGATTAGAGCGCTCTTCATTATATGCTGATGCAGCCAAGTAAACTTGCAAAATCTCCACTTCACTTCTACAGATTCGGACTTGCAATGTTTAAAAATGCTAGCAGATCATCCAAAATAAAACACATGAATCTTCTTGTCACTGTCGAGTTGGATATTCTGATGGTGCTATATTTGTTTCGGCATCGGTGGTTTTGGAGGAAGGTGAGCACAAGTATTATGTTCAGTCATAGTGAGAGGAGTGAAGACTGGACAATGATTGTTGTTCTTCATAGTGGCATCTACGTAACGCTATGTTACCCGCCTTCCGGCCTTGTAATTTTTATTCATGCATTTTTATCTTTCTTGATGATTTCCTTGTCGGTCTGAACCTTGAACTTGAACCTTTGAACCAATTGGTTCAAAGTTCAAAGTTCAAGAGTTCAAGTTGTCTCAGTCTTGTGGGGACATCCTGTTTGTAATTACTTGTGTTACCGTTTTCGTTGAACTTGAACTCTTGAACAAATTGAGTTCAAGGTTCATTCCTCTAACTCATGCGTCCATTTTAAGACTAGATCAAGCCTATGACATCAGTCAGATTTTGGTACCTGTTTTGAAATTGAACTTTGAACAGACAATGTTTCAAGTTCAGAATTCATTACTAAATTTGATTTTTCCTACTTTAGTGAGTCAATCCACAAGCACTAAATTCCCATATCTTATGACTATCGAATTTGAACCTTGAACCTTTCCCCTTGGTTCAAAAGTTCAAAATTCATCAGCCTTAAAGAAAAACACACAAGCAATGATGACAGGTGGTAGTATAGAGATTATCAAATATTTCTTGAAAAGAAAGAACATACATTCTTTGATGTTTAATTGGTGCAAAAAGTGGTGAGGCGATTTAGATGTGTAGAGCTAAACCATACTCATTAATTATTCAAAGGACCTATCAAATCAGTACTTTCTTCATTCATTCATAATGTGCTTTCCTTTTTAATTTTTTTTTAAAATTTTGTGTTTATTCTGTCATCGCCATATGAGGTAAGAGTTTTGATCCTTCACAAAGATGTAAGCAGCCTACAACATAGTCTTTCTCGTTAGGATATTTATCATGTCTTCCTCAAGGTGATTCTCATTCTTTTTCCTCATTAGTTGTTTAAATTCCTATTTAAAGACAAATATATATCTACTACCCTCTTTTATTTGTCTTTTCCTATGGTAAGACTATAGTTTGTTCTTCTATTAGGGTTGCTTCCCATCCAAAATTACCTAAGGAAACAATAACCACTACCCTCACCAGTTTCTTGCTAGTACTAGGGGACACCTTGTTTGATAAAGAGGTTGTTGGGAAATTAACAAAAAGATTTTTAAAACCTAAGCAAAGGTCTATTGTAGAAAAGATAACTGAAAGTGGGTTGTTGCAAGTTGGAGGATTTCCAAAAGTGGTCCTTTTCCCAGAGCTGGTTTTGGAGAGTAGAAATAAGTGTTGATATAAGATTGTTTTGAAGTGAAGAAGCTATAATGGAACAATCATTATTTTGTCAATGATGTCAAACCTACTACATGCTAGTGAGACAATTGCTTTTTGGTTTGAAAGCTATCATTTAGTTGATTGATGAAGAGGGCTTGAGAAGAGAAGATAACAATAACACCTAGAGAAAGGTTGAGTTATTTGTTATGTAAAAGAAGCACTAAGAGAAAGTAAGACATTGATACTATAGTGTATTATTTATCTACTTAAAATCTGAAATGAAAGATTACTCAAGTTAAGATTAGAAGAATATCAAGTATGAAAAGTGTTTGTCAAGCCTTGTTGAGTAGAAATTAGCGAAAGTTGAGTGAAAATCAAGAGATGCCAAGCAAAGATGAAAAATAGTGCAAGCTGAGAGATTTTTAGTATATGTCGAGTAAAGTTTAGTTGATGCTGAACATTAGTAAACTTTAGTATTTATCAAGTGAACTAGTTTTGGCCGAGTGATAGCATATTGATGCCAAGTGCTAGTAAATATGTTAAATCAAAGATTTGACGAATTTGAGCCGACTATTTTGTTTTCTTAAATTGTGTGAAGCGTGTGGAAGATAACTATCATGAGTTGGTGCCACAGAATTCAAGGTAAACTATTTTGAGGTGAATTCAACAAAGATTGAAGAAGAAGTTCCTAGGGGAACCAAATGGAAAAGTGGGTAGATTCATTGTATCCTACTTAACCGTAAAATGGGTGATTGTGGTTAAGCGGCAAAAGATCTAAATTCTTTATTTATAGAGATAGTTGGTTAGAAGTAAAGGTTTTCATGTGTGAGAACCTAAGGGAGACAAGGATTCTAGGGCATTGCTTCATTTAATGGCCGAACATAAGTGACTGCAATTGGCATGCAAAGCAAGAAGACTTAGGGTAAATGCACCAAGTTGTGGTGCCAAAAGGGGGGTATAAGTGGACACCTTTTTCCTGAAATCAGCAATTTCTAAACTTCAACAAGAATTTGAAGATAGTTACGCTAAAACTTTTAAGATATGACAAAAACAAAAGTCGTAGTCCTTTGAATCTAGTTTCGAAACTACTAATTTTTTTTCAAAATAGTTTAGTTTTATGTCCTAAAAAAAGGGGGCCACAAAAAGTGGTACTGTTTATTCCAAAAAAACATAACATAGTACAAAGTGTGGCCCCCTTGAAATTTTAACTTTCTTTTTTTAATTCTTTAATCGATCTAGTCAAAAGTTACTTAACACTATGTAGTTTATCCCAGATTTTTTGGTTGATTTTATAATGTGGTTTTTTTTTAATGAATTTTTTAACTAGATACATCCCAAAAATATGTAATATCTGTGTGCTTCCCCTAGAAATAATAGAAAACTAATCTAAAATCAAATTTTTTTTTTTTTCAAAGTGTGTAGAATGGAGTCTAGTTTCTAAAAAACTAAGTTGTTGCAAAATTTGATGAACTAGCTTAAATCTATAGCCAAATTAGTACATGGTGGTTTTTGACAAAAAATGAACATACATTCAAAAGAAATTATAGATGAAAGGCTTGAAATAGTTCAAATTAAAAATAAATTATATGGCTAGATAGCTAACACAGAGACCTATAATGCCATGTAACCTAATCTTATTGATACCCAACCACGAGGAATCTTGAAGGGGAGCATACAAGAAAAAAAATCATTTTTTGTATGTTTGCTAGAAAACGCGTCTCAAACCTATTTATAAACTCCAAACCTTTGGGTTGGATCTCCAAGGAAAAACCAAGCCTAAGGCTTGGTTTTAATGCAAAGCTTTCAATAGCGCATGCACCTTATAGCATGCATGTGCTATTAGAACCATTTGAATTCTCATTAGTGCATGCACACTATAGGGGTGCACACACTATTGAGGCCTAAATTGCAATGCAAAAGAAAGAGAGAGTTGGGTGGGTGGGGGAATGGCTATGTGTGTGTGAGGGAGAGAGAAAGAGATAGAGAGAAAGTAGGGGATGGGAAAGGGGAGAGTGTACGGGATGGGAGTGAGGGAGTGAGAAAAGGTAGGAATGGTAGAGAGAGTACAGGATGGGAGAGAGGGAGTGAGAAAGAGTAGGGATGGTAGAGAGTATGAGATGGGAGAGAGAGGAAGTGTGAGAGAGTAGGGGTGGCAAAGAGAGTATAGGATGAGAGAGAGTAGGGGTGGCAAAGAGAGAGTACGGGATGGGGGAGAGAGATTGAAAGTAGGGGATGGGAGAGAGAGGAAGTGTGAGAGAGAGTACAAGTTGGGAGAGAGAGATTGAGAGTAGGGGATGGGGGAGAGAGAGAAAGAGTAGGGAATGGGGTAGGGAGGAGATAGAGTAGCTCGAGAGAGAGTAGGGGATGGGAGAGAGAGAGTAGGCGATGGGAGAGGAAGTGGGAGAGGGGGAGAGAGGGGGGATGGAAATGTGTGTAAGACAGAGAGAGAGAGAGAGAGAGAGAGAGAGAGAGAGAGAGAGAGAGAGAGAGAGAGAGAGAGAGAGAGAGAGAGAGAGAGTAGGGGGTAGCAGAGAGAGAGAGTAGAGAGGGAGAGAGTAAGAGTGAGAGAGAGTGTGTGAGAGTGAGAGTGAGAGGGAGTGAGAGAGAGAGAGTAGGTGGTGGAGAGGGAGTGGGAGAGGGAGAGCGAGTGAGAGACAAATTAGGGGATGGGAGAGGAGAGAGGGGGGATGGGTGTGTGTGTGTGTGAAAGAGAGAGTAGGGAATGAGAGAGGGGAGAGAGAGATAGAGTAGGGGATGGGAGAGAAAGAGAGTAGGCAATGGCATAGGGAGTGGGAGAGGGAGAGAGAGGGGGGATGGGATGTATGTAAGAGAGAAAGTAAGGGATGGGAGAGAGTGTGAGAGTGTGAGAGAGAGTAGGGGTGGTAGAGAGAGAGAGAGAGAGAGAGAGAGAGAGAGAGAGAGAGAGAGAGAGAGAGAGAGAGTAGGTGGTGGGAGAGGGAGTGGGAGGGAGAGAGAGAGGGGGAATGGAAGTGTGTAAGAGAGATAGAGTAGGGGATGGGAGAGAGTAGGTAGTGGGAGAGGGAGTGCGAGAGAGAGAGGGGGGGAATGGGAATGTGTATAAGAGAGATAGAGTAGGGGATGGAAGGGTGTAAGAGTTTGAGAGAGAGTAGGGGGTGGCAAAGAGAACTCGTATGGGATGGAAGCAAGAGAGAGAGAGAGAGGGGATGGGAGAGAGTGTGAGAGAGAGTAGGGGATGGAAGAGAGAGAGTGAGTAGGGGATGGGAGAGAGAAAATAGAGAGGGAGAGAGAGTACTTGAGAGAGAGAGAGATACTAGGCGGTGCAAGAGGGAGTGGGAGAGAGAGAGAGAGAGAGAGAGGGAGAATGGGAGTGTGTGTGAAAAATCTTGAGAGTAGGGGATGGGAGAGGAGAGAGAGAGAGGGGGATGGGAGTGTGTGTGTCTGTGAAAGAGAGAGAGTAGGGGATGGGGGAGAGAGACTAGGCAGTGGGAGAGGGAGAGATAGGGGGGGAATGAGAATGTGTGTAAGAGAGAGAGTAGGGGATGGGAGAGAGTGTGAGAGTGTGAGAGAGAGTAGGTGGTGGAAGAGAGAGCTTGTATAGGATGGGAGAGAGAGAGTGAGATTAGGGGATGGGAGTGTAAGAGAGAGTAGGGTACGGGAGAGAAAGAGTGAGAGTAAGGGATGGGAGAGAGAGAGAGAGTAGAGAGGGAGAGAGAGAAGTTGAGAGAGAGATACTAGGTAGTAGGAGAGGGATTGGGAGAGGGAGAGGGAGAGAGATGGGGGGATGGGAGAGAAGAGAGTGGGGGGATAAGAGAGAGAGAGAGTGTGTGTGTGTGTAAAAGAGAGAGTAGGTGATGGAAGAGAGGAGAGAGAGATAGAGTAGGGGATGGAGGATAGAGAGTAGGCAGTGGAAGAGGGAGAGAGTGAGAGTAAAGGATGAGAGAGAGTGTGAGAGAGAGTAGGGAGAGGGACATAGAGAGAGGGGGACGGGAGTGTGTGTGACAGATCTAGAGAGTAGGGGATGGGAGAGAATAGAGAGAGGGGGATGGGAGTGTGTAGGTGTGTCTATGAAAGAGAGAGTAGGGGATGGGAGAGAGTGTGAGAGTGTGAGAGAGAGTAGGGGGTGGTAGAGAGAGAGAGTATGGGATGGGAGAGATAGAGTGAAAGGATGGGAGAGAGTGAGAGAGAGAGTAGGGGTGGCAGAGAGAGAGTACGGGATGGAAGAGACATATTGAAAGGATGAGAGTAAGTGAGAGAGAGAGAGAGAGAGAGAGACCAGGTGGTGGGAGAGCGAGTGGGAGAGGGAGAGAGGGGGGGATGGGAGTGTTTGTAAGAGAGAGTAGGGGATGGAAGAGAGTGTGAGCGATAGAGTGGGGGATGGGAGAGAGTGTGAGAGAGAGTAGGGAGAGGTAGATAAAGAGAGGGGGATGGGAGTGTGTGTGAAAAATCTACAGAGTAGGTGATGGGAGAGAAGAGAGAGTGGGGATGGGAGTGTGTGTGTGTGTGTGTGAAAGAGAGAGAGTAGGGGATGGGAGAGAGTGTGAGAGAAAGTAGGGGGTGGTAGAGAGAAAGTACAAGATGGGAGAGATAGAGTGAAAGGATGGGAAAGAGTGTGAGAGAGAGTAGGAGGTGGTAGAGAGAGAGTACAGGATAAGAGAGTGAAAGGATGGGAGAGAGTGAGAGAGAGAGTAGGGGATGGGAGAGAGTGTGAGAGTTGGGGATTGGAGAGAGAGTAAGAGTAGGGGATGGGAGAGAGAGAGAGTAGAGAGGGAGAGAGAGAACTTGAGAGAGAGATAGCAGGCGATGGGAGAGGGGGAGAGAGAGGGGGGATGAGAGTGTGTGAGAGATCTAGAGAGTAGGGGATGGGAGAGGGAAGAGAGAGAGGGGGATGGGAGTGTGTATCTATAAAAGAGAGAGTTTAGGGGATGGGAGAGGGGAGAGAGAGAGTAGCAGATGTGCGAGAGTGTGAGAGAGAGTAGGGGATGGGAGAGAGTAGGGGGATGGGGGGGAGACAGAGAGATAGTAGGAAGTGGGAGAGGGAGGATGGGAGTGTGTGTGAGAGATCTAAAGAGTAGGGGATGGGAGAGGAGAGAGGGTGAGAGAGGAAGAGAGAGAGTAGGCAATGGGAGAGGGAGAGAGAGAGAGAGAGAGAGAGAGAGAGAGAGAGAGAGAGAGAGAGAGAGAGAGTAGGGGATGGGAGAGGGGAGAGAGAGTGTAGGGGATGGGAGAGAGAGTAGGGAGAGAGAGAGAGTAGGGGATGGGAGATGGGAGAGAGAGTAGGGAGGATAGAGAGTGATGTGTTTTCACATAGTGCATATGCACTATAGTGTGTATGTGCTTTATAGTGCGTATGCACTATGTGAAATCACCTAAAAATGGTCAAAAAGCAACTTTGGGGCCCATTTCATCCATTCTCTACTTTTGATCTATTGTGCACTCTCTTATTCCAATAGAAATCATGGGTTTCAACATAACAAACACTATTTCAACACTTTTTGAAGCTAGCAAACACCAAATTCAATCATTGGATATGCGATTTGAAGACTTTTTGAATATTCCTTGTATAGAAAAGGTTAGTGTAATCCATTTTAAATATTGTTTTTTGATATATAGATACAAATTTGATTATAATTTGACATGTTGTTTAATATATAGTGAATTCATTGAAAATTGTATGTTTGAATGAAATGTTATTTCGAAATGGTTAGAGATTTGACAAGTTGTTTGATATATATTGTTTATTCATTCAAATAATTATAATTTTTATATGTATTTGAATAATTTGTAATTTACACATTTTAAGTAATTCAGATGTTTGAATAATTTGAGATGTAGAAATCATCATCATGCCAAGGAAGAAACCAAAAACTCAAACAAATGAAGATAGGGAGAGAGATTTGGAAATTAAAAGAGATAAATGAAATTACTACGTAACAAAGAAAATTGTAAAGCAATAATGAAGAATTTACTTTCGAAGAGGATTAAGAACCACCAGTACAAAGAAACAAAGAGGAAGAATTGGAAAGACAAAGAGAATGAATGAGACTATTACGCTCAAGAAGATAATTGAATTGTGAAGCTACACCATCTTCCAATGTTGGAGTCATATCATCCATTACATCATCTTCCAATGTTGAAGTCATATTGTCCTCTCATGTTGAAGGCACAACATTAACACATCAAGTAGGTGATATTCCATCTTTTGCATCTTATTGCCAAGGCACATCATCTTCGGTTCAAGGTACGCAATACACTCAACCTTATGTTGATGTTGTTGAGAGAATTGAAGAGATTATAACACCTTCTAGAATTCATTTTAGAAGACCAAAATATTTGATTGATATTGATACTAACGTTTTAAAATCAATGCCTAACAAGATTAGCAAGCGTACTTGTCAAAGAAAAGTTAATCGTATGTGGAGATTATTTTTTGAAGAATTAAATATTATAGGTCAATGCCAATTATTTGTTGAAATGATTAGAAATTTGAAATTTAGGCCTATCATGAAGATTCTTGGGCTAAGAATGATGGACAATTCAAATGAAAAAAACATTGTAAAGAATCTAATGAGTGCTTATGACAAAGTGGGTTCTAAATCATGCACCAATGATAGTAATATCACAAAACAAGTACTTACATTGACAATAGTAAGTAGCCAAATGAAGAAAGCTTGACTCATTATAAACACAAGAAAAGCATTAAAAATTATTAGAGGCACTCTAAAGAGAGCCATGCTAAGGTGTGAGAGATTGGAAGATCCAACAAAAATGAGTTATGGACATTTAGCGGTAGACTACCATGAAAGGATAAAGAAATTAGTGAAGATTTGAAATCATTGATCAAAGATTTTTGGAAAAATAACACACATGTTTCTCCTAATCAAAGAGATGTTGTAAGAAGGAGGATTGGTAGCCAAAATCACAACCCACATGTGAAATATTTTTTGGACTCAATTCTGACACAATTTTTCGCAAAATTTATTGGTATGTATCCTCAAATTCAAATAAGTCAAAGATTTTTTGAGATGGGTAAACCTTTTTATGTGAGGATAAATTACACATGCACAACTACTTGTTGTAGCATACATATTGAATTTTCTAACCATTTTGATGTTTTTAGGCATATATGGTAATTTTTGCATTCTCAGTTTGTTTTGCAAGATTGTGACATGAATGAGCCACTAAGGTCTTCAAGGAAATTCATATCCAACATTTTATGTGAAATAGGGGATGGCCAAAATTTTTACAAGATATCATGCTTGGATGGTACGTGCTTATTTTGTGGTTCTTTGCAACTTTTATCAACTTGTCAACATATGGATAGTACACATGCAATTGGAAATGAAATAGCAGATTACAAAATAATTAAGACAGTGACATATGCTCTAAAAGATGGAAAACATGGTAAAAGATGTCATTTAGTCATTGAAAAGATTCTTGTGTATGAGTTCATGAAGATTTTTTGTGAAAAGATTATTTACAAGTATGCAAGGCATACCCATATAGCTCGATGGTTGGATTTGCAATTCAAGTTGTGCAAGGATACATTTCCACTAGATACCATTGTTTTGGTCGTAGATTTTGCAGAGAACTACACACTACAACCCAAAAATGAGGTGCAAGCAAAGTATTATACTTCTCAATAGGTTTCCATATTTGTTCACATAACATTCATGCATTCACCTACAAGTACAGAGGATGATAGGAAGATTTTGAGGGAGAACCATTTTTACATCAGCGATGATCAATCACATTCTATAGAGTTCGTACATGGTTGTTTTCAACTATTTTATGGAGATTTGGCTAATAGGGGCATAACATATCATAAGCACTTATTTGGTCAGACAATTGCGCATTTGAATTCAAGAATGCACAGATGTTCTATTGGTTGAGCAGGATGCACAGGTTGTGTAGAATTTAATATATGTGGAATTTCATAGAGGTTGGTCATGGAAGGGGAGAGCACAATGGTGCAAGTGCATGCATCAAAAGAGCCCTGGCTTATGAAGAACTAAAGTACAAAGATGGAGCAATATTGATAGATGCAAAATCCATCGTCCAATGGTGTAACGCTACAATGGGTCCAAGTAAGGAAGGTGAGTCTATGGTTCATAATTTTTTTTGGTTGATAGATAATACTAACATTGCACCATATTAGGATTGTTGCACACTAACAAGATCTAGTGAGTTACACTCTTTTAGAAGCTTTGATGCAGGTTCATGAAGTATCCACACACAAAAAATGGCATGCTATTGTCTGTCATGTGTAGAGGAAAATTGGGATGACTGTGAGTCAACTGAATGGGTGGACAAATGGGATATACATGTTTTGGACCCAATAGACACCCATCGTCCCCCACAAGCACTGGAAATGGTAGAGATGGATTCATCTATTGACTTTGACCGCTCGTTAGATCTAGTGCAACCTGGTAATATATATATAATTATATATCTTTGTAATTTCAATATGTAACTTTATAACTTTTACCTAAGTATTTTATGAATTAATGACCGCATTTTGTACATTTGTCACTACAGGCTATGTTTTTGCTGTTAATGCACCTAAAGACAATGAAGAAGGGATAGATTATTATTTGTGTCATTGTGTCCAAGCCAAAAAAAAATTGGATCACTCAGTTATAGATGGTGACAGTTTAGAGTACCATGTAGGTGTGGCAGTTGTAATTGGCACATGGCTTAGATGATATTCTATGAAGAACCCTAACTTGTGGTTATTTGAGGATTGGCAAATAGAGAGGACGATTCTTCATTATTCAAACCTTGTTGTTGTATCAAATGTCCACTTGATAAAATATGGTGGAAAATCACATATTAAGATTCTTTGGAAAGCTCGCGAGTCAGACCACAAGGCAATTCTTGAGACATTAAAATGTCAAGTAGATCTAGTTGGCTCATTAGATTGAATAGGAAGAGAGGGAGAGAGAGAAAGAGTGATCAATTTGATCCAAATACAATGTTGCAACCTCTTCCCCAAGATTGTCCACATGACTAAGGTGGATCATATTGTTACGATGTGTAAGTGATGAGATTTAGTTTAAATCATAGATTTTATGTTTTGATTTGCTTAGAATCTAGATACATTATTTGAATTTATATTAGATTCTTTAATAGGACCCATTTTTACATTAGTCATTTGAATAAGTGAAAGTTTAGAATTTTTTGTTTAGATCAAAATGTAATGAAAGAACATGAAAATTGTTAGAATGTGAATGCTTTGTGATGTAAAGTCATGATTGTGTGCATGTAACCAAAAACTTCAAACTAGCGAAAGCAAGGATACAATGGGAGAAGTTTTTAATACTCATTAAGCAAGGTTATCATACAACTCAGAAAGCAAGGATTTGTACAAATGGATAATTCTTAATCACAAGCCAAATTCAATTTTTGTCATTCTCTAATTTTAGTGGATTAATCTTATCTTATATATTTTACTGTGCTAATTCTTCATTTGTAGGTCACCAAAGAAGAGGGCTAATAAAGTCAAAGAACCAATGATAAAGGTGAGATTCGAAAATCATCTACAAAATGGTATTATCAATTCACATCCTCAATATTTATTAGTGCTTTTTTTTCAAGTACCATTGTGTGTTAATCATCTTATTCCTAGAATTGCAAAGGATCACAATCATCAAAAAGTAAGAAGGAAAATAGGTCTCGATTTGATGATAGGTTTGTAACATTTTAAGATTTAATTTTGTGGATTTTTCCCTCATGTTGTACATTATAGGTTTTTTCAAGTGACATATGATGAGGTTGTCTGTACAACATAATGATTAAGTTGAAGTGATTTATGAAGTAAAGGGCTATTTAATGTAGCTATTTAAATCATGCATATTTGATGGCCATTTCCCTCTATTTTGTAGTCATTTTTCACAACACTATTTATAACATGGTGTTATTTGTTCAAGTTCATGAATTATCACAATATCTATGACTATACAACAAGTGTGTGTGTGTTTGATGCAGAGCTCTCCTATATTCCCCTAGGAACCACAACTCAACTCTAGGATTCTCTTGTATTCTTGGAATCTACCCAAGTAATTAGACTCTACTAGGGTTTAAGAGGAGGTCTCTTACTTTTTAATATCTTCCTACAACCATGTCTAAGAGGTTATAACCCAAATCTTTAGTTTGTCTTCTAAACACTCACATTGTTCACCATGCACCTAGTGTACCTTGGTGCCTCCAACATACCAAAACTTGTCCTTGGCTTCATACCATCACCCCAACACCTTGGATCATCTCAACACATCCCATATAACATGTTCCAACTCCTTTCACACTCTCAACAACTCATCTCTTACACTTTCTCAATTTTGCCTCTTCTAGGCTTGTTCCCACTAGCCCTTGCTAGTCACTAATTTGTTGTTTTCTCCAAAATTTCCCACAGAATTTCCTAAAATATTGGGTGATTAAAATAAATTTTTCCTCACTCTAAAATATACTCCAAAAAAAACTACACTTGTTTTGTAAAATATCACTCAAAACTGGCTATTTCAGTTTGCCAACTAGGCCTAGTTTGAGGCCATTTACAAAGCAACTCACAATCCCTTGACACCTAGAACTCCCATGACCAAAAAAAGTCTTAATAAATGAATCAAATTCAAGGATTCTTCTATTTTTTTGGTCTCATGATCAAATTTACAATGGTTTTTACAAAACCCTCCTTTCTAGCCCCTTTACCCTAGGGCTTTCTAGAAATCTTACTTTGCAACATCTCTAGAACCCCAAAATGGTTCAAAAACCTTCCATTTGGTTATATTAGATGACTTAAAACATAAAATTCAACTATTTTTTGGAGAAAACACTAAATCTACCTTTGGAGTAGTCACATACCCCTTTTTATGCACTCTTTCTGACTCAACCCCATACCCTTGGGCATCAAAAACTCAACTCCAGGTTCTTCCCTGCACATGAATGATTAAAGAAAATATTTTATGATATTCCTGACCCATTCCACAAGCCCCAATAATCACATAAAGTAGAATGGGTCAAATTCACAAAATGACTCTCAAACCCCTCTCAAACTGTCACCTATAGCAGATTTTAGGATAGTCAATATGAAAAATACAAAAAAATTGACTAAACCTTCATACCAATGCTAAATGAAAGTTAAAACATTTCCCTATCACTTCCAAAAATAATCAGATCAAAAGGTATTGTGAAAATGAAATTACAACAGTTACAAGTTTAGATTTTTTATCAAAATTTCAAGGAAAACTATGCATTCATTGCTCAAACTTCAAAACTCTTACATTACCAATCAATTTTGACCATCCAAACTTTTCTTTGAATGAGGTTTTAAACTCATTTAGACTATCAAAACCAAATGAAACCTCTCTAACTACCCCTCTAACCACCTTTATGCATTAATCACCTTATTTTGTTGTCAAATTGATACTTTTAGTTGTCAATTAACAAGTTCTTGATCTTCCTTGCTACATGACTATCCCATTACATTAATATGGTCATTTGAGACCTTATTAAACACAAAACATTAAACAAAACTAATATCTACCCTTTGAACCCCTTACATGACTCCATTAAGCGCATTTTGGCTTATTTACAAAATATTGCACTTTTAGTTCCTTTTACATCTTTTGGAGGATTTGATAGCCTTATTACATTATTCAAGACCTTTATAGGTCTTTTCTATCTACCCCTAACCTAGGATCAATCCAAATCCATTCCTAGTGACCCCTAGGTACCTTGTAGTCTCAATAATGCCATTAAGGCTTACATTAAAGCTTTCATTACAATATGATCAATCTATGATCAAAACAAGATCACATGTCCATGATTAAACTCATTACAAGTTTTAATGGCATTAGAAGGCTATTTGTCTTCCAATCTACCTAAAGATCTGTCAATGTCCCAACTACTCATCTTGCCTCCTGCTTGTGACCTTGGTGCTCCTGCACCAATGTTGGCCAACAATTGGAAAATTTGTGTTATCAATTGAACAACTAGATCTTGTCATTTTAATTTTTTTCCTTGAGAAAATTCTTACACTTAGCATAGCTACTATCTTTCAAATGTTCTTCCTTATCCTTATAAATATTGGATTTGAGTGTAGTTTCAATATTTGGTAGCTTATTACCAAAAGTAGTCATCTTATAGAAAAAAAGTCTTCCAGCCTAAGCTTCTCTTGAAACTTGTTTTATAGTTCTTAATTTCAAAATAGATATGACTTTTTCATTGTAACATGTAGTCAAAGATCTCATAATTTTACTCATGTTCATCATCATTGCTTAATGGTGTAGGGGCACCAAGGTCATTCTATGAAGATACATTCATTGAAGACACCAAGGACTAAGGAGGAGATCTTGACAAAAAAGTGAATAAATTGGAATATTTTGAAGCCTATTATGGCCTTTTGTAATGAAAAATGCAATATAATGAATAAATGTCCAAAAGGTCCTAATAGAGACCTTAGATTTAAAATGTAATGAAAACGGGCTAGTAATGCCTTACTAGTCTAGAAAGACTTATCAATAAGTTTTAATCAAGTCATAGGATTAGTTGCAAGGTATTAGTATTCATTAGGAGTCAATTAGAGTCTTTTTGTTTAAAAGTTTCAAATTTGAAATAAGCCTAATAGCTAGCTAGGATTATGGGCTTTTTAGGATTGTTTTAATGTTTTATTAGTTGTAAAGGCCCACAATCGAATAAAGGCCCACAATCGAATAGAGGAGGTTAGAATAGGAATTTATAAAGCCTGGAGAGGCCTAGAATCTGAATAAGAAGAAGAATAAGAGGGTACTGTATGGAAATTCTAGATTTGAGTGAATAAAGTTCAATATTTCTTGTCATTTGAACTATTTCTTTGAATGATTTCATTGTATCTTCATTGACTATAGCATTAAACTCTTGTAGGGATGAATTAAGACTTTCATAGAGTCATTTCATGGTTGTTTAAAGTGATCTTGAAGCATTAAAAGTCTCATTGTCTTGTTATTTACACTAACAGTGTTGTAACAGTCCCAAAAAATTAACTATTTTGAGGGGTTTTATGATGATCTGATCCATTCTTTAGGTATTTTCTTTCTTTTTATTGTGTTATGGATCTATTATAACATGTTTCAAATTCTACTAACTGATTTGAGTGTAGGAAGAAACATTTAAGGGGTGATCACCATGACTAATAGTGGGAAAAAGAGAGGAAAATTCTGCTACAAGTACACCAGTAGAAAATTTACCTTAATGAGGGTATTATTTTATGTTTTGAGGAGTTAGGGCATGTCCTATAAATGGTTTTTAATCTTTGAATGAGTCTTAGAAGTGATTGGAAGTGGGAGAACCATAAAACCCTTGTTTTGCACCATTTAATGAGAGGGTTTGTTGGAAAGCATGCCTAGAAGAGTCAACTTGGCAAAAGGATTGTGGAATCCTTAGTTTGGCATCAAAATACCATACTATAGAAAGTTTTGAAGTCTAGAGCTAAGTTTAAAGCAAACTTTCTTTGTAAAAGTGGCTTAATTAGGCCCAATTCTAAGACAAACTACCATGTTCTGTACAATCTTTACAAAGGAGTAATATCTTGTTTTTAGATATGTTATACAAATTTGAAAAAGGTATCTAAAACAAGTTTTTATTTTCTTGGTGTTTTGGAAATTTTGTGAGATAAGTCCAAAAAATAGTGTTTGCTGACCTAATAGAGAGAGCAACCTAGTCAAGGGGGGTAACTTGGTTTGTGCATGAACTTGAGTTTTGGGGTTATAAAACCTATTGAAACATGTCCATTTAAGTCTATTAAAATTATTTGTGAGGTTGAAATAGATAGTTGAAGGTATATTCCAAATTTGTGCATTTGAGTGCCTTTAAGAAGCCTAGTGAACCTTGTGCACCATTCAACTTTGTGAATTTATTATTGAAGTTTTGTTGTTACCTACTTGGCTCTGCATCAGTTAGTCTTGTGGATCCAAAGGTGTGTAGTTTAGTGCATTAATCCTTTTGAATGATTATTCTCTGATAAAAGATTGAGTGGGTTGGGTCATTTTTTTTGTTACACTTAAAGAAGATATAAGGGCATTGTTTCAAAGCAAAGGGATAGTTAGTTGTTTCTATATCAAATCATTGGTCCACCACTGACCTCTACATCACGTAAGGTGCCATCTCTACTTATAATTGAACAAAATATATCATTCACTCTCTACATAAATGGTGAAATAGTTCACTTTTAGTCACCCTTATATCTTCATACTTCCCTTAAAGACCCTACAACTCAGATTGCTTAACATACTTGTCACCTTTACAAATAGCTTCTAGCTTTTTCCATGCCTCATGGGTTATCATTTATCCATAGATGAGAGAATACTCTATATCAAACAAGACACTGATCAAATATTAACTTTCTATCATGCATATAAAATTGGCTAGTTGTCTCTACTATCTCATACTCTTCCTAGGATCTCCCATAATTTCTTGAGTATCCCTATGCCTTTTTTTAACCTCATAGTTCCTATTTCCAACTACAAAGGATGGAATATCAACCTCTATATCTTCTTGATGCATTTAATGTTGTACCAACTGTTCCATATTTTTTGAATCCTTGCCACATGATCCTACTTTGTACTAGTAACTATACTTAAGATTTGATGCCTTTGACTTGGTCGATTTATCCTTGTAGCTTTTATCAGCTACTCACTTTGATCATCTAGTAGCAAATATTTATACCTTCTAAATTCCTTTTCCTTCATGAGCTTAACATCACATCTGAGTATAACTCTTCTAGTTTTTGGAAGAAAATTCCTATATTCTTTTGAGCTTTTACTATACCAAACAAAGTACCCCATATCTATAGATAGATCTTACTTAGTACACGTGTATCACTTGGAATATGAAAATATATCAAACTTCCAAATATATTGAAGCGACTAACATCTAGCTTCTTCCCTATGAAAGCTTCCTCTGGTGTCATCTTCCCTAGCATCTTGTGTGGAGAATTGTTGTATGTGTATGCTATTGTACTACATGTCTCTTGCCATAGGTAACAAGGCATGTCCTGATCATGTAGCATATAATACTTTCTACCTTATATATAGAATGATTCTTTCTCTCAACAACTCCATTCTACTATATATTATAAGAAATATTTCAATCTCTTTTGATTCCTTCCCTAGTATTCCCTTTGTACTAGATCAAGAAAAACCTCAAATCTAGTATCACTCATTAGAAAAGATGCTTTTGTAAACTTCCCAAAAAAATATCCTTTACATGCATCATAATGGTCTGTGCTTATCTCTAGAATACATGTCACTATCTCTTGAAGAAATTTAAGTTATCCATGATGAATAAGGCCCATCCTCCTGTTCCACATCTCTCTAATACAATGCATTAATTCATACAACTAGACACTTACCAAAGGGCCACACTATCTTTTCACCTCTTTAGACACCCTTTAACCACTTCTTAGAGATTCCAAAAGATCAAACTCTAACTCTGTTCCAGCACCAACTAACACCCACTTTGAGTCACAGACCTAATTGGCTAGATTAGGCTAGGTTACAAAGGAAGTATGAGTACTACCAATCTGTAAATACCAACCATACCAAAATTTCACTACTACCAATTTGTACATGTTGTACAAAATTGAAACAACAAAGAAAAAGGTAGAAATTCTAAGTTTTATTCAATGTTTGCTACTCATTGGTCAAGTTGATCATATAGAAGTATGGATATCTAGTATGGTTGGATAGCTTTTTGAATCTTCTTTCTGTTGCACTTGGAATGAGGTTCTAATTCAGTCTACAAATTAAGATATTCCCATTTTACTAACTATTGTTCCCATTTTGTGCCATTACCTAGGGTTTCATCTATTTTCCCTCATATCTTGAGATTCCACCATGGGAAATAATTAACCCTTGGTGGAATCCAAGTTAGGAAAAAAAAATTTATGTTCCTTTCGTTTTAGGTCAAAAGAATGAGGCTGGAGAGAAAAACTTGATGCCCCAGGCATGCAAGATCCATGTGCATGCTAGAAATTTGTAGCAACATCTTCCATAACTCCCTATAGATAAGGTTTTGAGGCTTGAAAATTAGTATGTGATCATATTACATGATCCCCCTTATGTTCCA
Organism: Cupressus sempervirens; assembly: GCA_028749045.1. Taxonomy (NCBI): domain Eukaryota; kingdom Viridiplantae; phylum Streptophyta; class Pinopsida; order Cupressales; family Cupressaceae; genus Cupressus; species Cupressus sempervirens. Next base: position 971,374,788 of record CM053785.1, read on the forward strand.
ATTTTTGGTTTGAATTTTTTCTCAAGGGGTAGGGTACTTCCTTTGTTAATGGATGCCTAATTGCCTACGTTCCTAAGTGAGCCTTAAAAAACTCAGTTGCTACATACTTCTCTTGAGATCCCAAGGCTTTAGTATGCTATATAAAACCCAAAAGGGTATCCAAATACATGATTCTTTTCTTTGGGTTGTAAGGAGATGTTTGCAATTTTCCATGTTCAATGCTACAAGCCTAGTCTTGAGTTTGTGAAGCAACTAGCCAATGAGAGTTGCATAGTTTGACTCTAATGTTGGATTCATGTTAGTTTGGACCTAAATAGACCCTTTCCATGCTTGGAAGTCACCCTTGGTCATTACTTGTATTTGTGGGGTTTTGTGTCAAATATGCCTATGGGCCACTTTTTAGGCATAAAAATGAGCAATATAGGTGATTTTTCAAGGCAAAAAAGAATTTTATGTTTCTTACAAGGTTATAAATGTCCTTAAGGTCACTAGGCATCTAGGAGTTAAGATGTCAAAAATTGCAAAAGTTGTCAAAGCAAAATTGCAAAGATGCTGACAACTTTGTAGGAGTTTGGGAATTGGTAAAGGGATAAGCATTTTAAAATAAGTTATTTTACTATTGCCAAACCTTTTCTAAATCATATAATTGGAATCAAGTGAAAAATGTAAAAATTGCACTTTTTGTACAAAGTTGCATTGTTGAAAGTTGTAAAAGTTGCTCAAATTTGCAACTTAGTGGAAAAAGGGTCGTGAGATCAAACTATCTACTCCATTAGCTTTAGCTGGCTAGGTAGACCCTATCCCCAACCTTGTCTTGTCCCCTTCTTTGCTCAAATGTTCTTGGGCATGCCGAACCGAAACATCCCTAAGGGTCACTAAATGTCATAGGGTTATGATCTTTAACGGGGCATATCTCAGAGCTCATGTGAGGTATGGATGTGATTCTAGTTCCTACAAGACCATGTTGTGGAGACCTACAATAACCTCTCTCTTTTTGGAGATCACACTCCATTTTTATTTTACAATGCCATCTCGGGTGATGTTGAAACTTATAGTGTTGGCTAGTACAAAGTTGCCAATTGCCAAATCTCTATCACCTTTCATCGTGGGATGAAACCGTCTTCTTTGTTAGCTCTGAGTGGCTGGGTAAACCCTATCCCTAACCTCACCCTATCCCCTTCAGTGCTTGAATGTTCTTAGGCATGTCGAATTGGAACATCCCTAAGGGTCACTAAATGCCATAGGGTTGCAATCTTTTATGGGACATATCTCAAGCTCGTGAGAGGTAGGGATGCGATTCTAGTTCCTATAGGACCATGTTGCAGAGACCTACAATAACCTCTCTCATTTTTTGGAGATCACACTCTGTTTTCATTTTATGATGCCATCTCGAGTGATGCTGAAATTTTCAGTGTTGGCCAGTACAAAGTTGCCAACTACCAAATCTCTCTCACCTTTCATCGTGGGATCCAACTATCTACTTTGTTAGCTCCAGGTGGCTGGGTAAATCTATCCCAACCTCATCCTATCCCCTTTAGTGCTTGAATGTTCTCGAACACACCAAATTGGAACGTCCCTATGGGTCACTAAATGCCATAGGGCTGCAATCTTTGACAAGGCATATCTCAAAGCTTGTTCAAGGTATGGATGTGATTCCAGTTCCTATAGGACTATATTGGTGAGACTTACAATAACCTCTCTCACTTTTTGGAGATCACACTCTATTTTCATTTTATAGTGCCATTTCGAGTGATGCTGAAACTTGTAGTGTTGGCCAGTACAAAGTTGCCAACTGCCAAATCTCTCTCACCTTTCATTGTGGGATTGAACTGTCTGCTCTGTTAGCTCTGAGTGGTTGGGTAAACCCTATCCCCAACCTCATCCTATCCCTTTTAGTGCTTGAATGTTCTCAGGCACGCCGAACGGGAACGTCCCTAAGGGTCACTAAATGCCATAGGGCTACGCTCTTTGATAGGGTATATTTGGGAGCTCATGTGAGATATGGATGCAATTCAATTTCCTACAGGACCATGTTGCAAAGACCTACAATAACCTCTCTCACTTTTTGGAGATCACACTCCATTTTCATTTTACGATGCCATCTCAGGTGATGTTGAAACTTGTAGTGTTGGCTAGTACAAAGTTGCCAACTGCCAAATCTCTCTCACTTTTCATCGTGGGATCGAACTATCTACTCTGTTAGCTCTGAGTGGCCAAGAAAACTCTATCCCCAACCTTTTCCTATCCCCTTTAGTGCTCGAATGTTCTCGAGCATGCTGAACAAGAATGTCCCTAAGGGTTAGTAAATGCCATAGGGCTGCGATCTTTGATGGGACATATCTCGGAGCTCATGTGAGGTATGGATGTGATTCTAGTTCCTACAGGACCATATTGTAGAGACATACAATAACCTCTCTTTCTTTTTGGAGATCACAATCTATTTTTATTTTACGATGCCATCTTAGGTGATGCTAAAACTTGTAGTGTTGGCCAGTACAAAGTTGTCAACTACCAAATCTCTCTCACCTTTCATTGTGGGATCAATCTCTCTATTTTGTTAGCTTTGGGTAGTTGGGAAAACCCTATCCCCAACCCTATCCTATCCCCTTCAACACTTGAATATTCTCGGGCATGCCAAACTAGAACATCCCTAAGGGTCACTGAATGCCATAGGGTTGCAATCTTTGATAGGGCATATCTTGGAGCTCATGCAAGGTATGGATGTGATTCCAATTCCTACAGGACCATGTTGTGGAGACCTACAATAAACTCTCTCACTTTTTGGAGATCACACTCTATTTTCATTTTATGATGCCATCTCAGGTGATGCTAAAACTTGCAGTGTTGGCTAGTACAAAGTTGCCAACTGCCAAATCTCTCTCACCTTTCATTATGAGATCAAATTGTCTACTCTGTTAGCTTCGAGTGGCTGGGAAAACATGGCTAAATCAATTTGGCTGGGTAAACATGCCAAATCTCTCTCACCTTTCGTATGTCTTTCTTGATGTGTTCCTAGATTCTAAATATTAATTTAAAGTTAGTTGACATGGTTGTAATGATATGTAGGTAGTACTTTACAAAGTGTTTAATGGTTATCTAATTTCAACTTATTATATGATATAGCTGACCTATATGAATATAAAGGTCCTATTACTAGTATCACCATTGTAGGTAATGAAGATCTACCATAAGAAAAGGAGTTGCATGACCTCCCTCAACCACTAGTACAAGAAATTGAATGCATTCTAGACAAGAGGATAGCCAAACAAACCAAGAGGTCTACTTACTATGAATAACTAGTAAAATGGAAACACCATTTATTGGAGGATGCTACTTGGTTGACAATTAAAAACATTAAGAAGACTACTTTCAATTTAGAAGAACTCCTAACTAAAGGGACCTAAGTTATTTGGTCTTAGGGAGTATGGTTTTAGTTGTGCGATCGTATTTGTGGTGATTCTTACAAACTAAGTTGATTTTTTGAAGATCCTTTGTGTTATTGTGATATTTTAAATTGGTTCGAGATAGTTTAGTTTTGATTTAAAGTGTTTAAGGCAATTTTTCTAGAAATAATCTAGGAAAAGGCTTATTAAGAGTTCATTCCACAAATGAAGCCCTAACTTGTATTTGAACCAGAGGAATTCTATAAGATTTTAGAAAATTCAAGTAAGGAGGGTATAATTATAATTTCCTAGAGCTTAGGAAGTGTCTCAATGAAAAAACCATGTTTGCATTAGTCCCTGAGTTGAATGGCTCAGTGTATTCAGGTAGGATTGGAACCAAAAAGATTTAAAAATGTTGAATTGAATTGATGGGTGTAGTTTAGTTGTGGATTTGAGTTATTTTGGTTAGCAAAGGAGGTATGAGGCTATGCACCAATTCATGCACCAATTATATAGTAATTACTTTGAAAACCAAACCTAGTGTGACCTTATTAGGTCTATGTACTTTGCATGGGTTAGGTGCTATAGGAATGAAATTGGGAATCTAGGTTTTGGAGTCTTAAATAAATTCCAAAAGGGTGTTTGAATCTACCCATAGAATAGTTAGATTTCAAACTAAGAGGAATTTAAGTCTAGAAAATCAAAGTAGGAGACCTACAACAAATTCTATGATAATCAACATTTTGTACTGTACGACAATTGGAGGGTTAAACTAAGTTGATTCTCAATCAATTCAACATAAGGAAGGTGTCCCAATAGAAACTTGGGGTTGGTGAAGCCATTGGTGAAGAATTATAGTTATTGGCTTGGAATAGGGCTAGTGTCCCTAAAACAAAAAGGTGCAAGATCTTGATTGGAGAAGTACTCACCTTGAAGGAATTAACAAATGACCCTATCACTTTGGATAGGCCACAAAAATGATATCCTAAAGGAGTAAGATATTAAGGAGGCCACAAGTTTAGTTTGGTAGATTAGGAAGAAGAAAGTGCTTAAACCTCACTTCTTAGTCCACATCTCTACATTAGTGAGGGGGAGATAAAGAGGATAGATGGCTACATAGATATGGAAAAAATAGAAATACAAAGAGGGGGGGAATAAGAGAGAGTGAGATACAAGGATAGAGAGATATGAATTTTATATATATAGAGAGATAGAGATAGAGAAGTAGGGAAATATAATTATAAAGGGAGAAGGAGAGAGGGAGAGAAGGAAAGATGCATAGAGATAGAGGGAAACAAAAGAAGGTGTAGGTAGACATGAATATTAAAGGAAATAAAAAGATAGTGATAAATGAATAGAGATATAAGAAGAGGATGAAAGTGAGATAAAATAGAGAGAGTTAGGGAGACATAGAGAGACATCTAGATGGTGATATAGATTCATAGAGATCATCATATTAATACTTAGTTTTCTCTAATTCAACAAATATTGAAGATATCATGCTAGAACTCTCTTATTGATTTTGTATTGGCTTCATACTTAATTTGTCTTCTTTAGGTTATCCCTTTTAGGTTTAAGTGTATGTGCATACATTAATGATTATTAGCAATTGTAAAACTTGATCTTCTTCTTATGTAACAATATTTAAGATTAACCTAAGTAATTAAATTTACAAAATTTTTACATAGAAAGAATCATTTATAACCATTGCATTGTACTAAAATGAATCTAATCTACACATTAATCTAGGACACCTGCATGGTTGATTATTGTTTGTATGAATACAATGTTGGTGTAGTTGAAGAATTTAACCTTGGATAACACAAGATAACACAACTCTTGCGATCTAGTGACCCTCCCAAGGTATTTTCCATACCACTAATCTTGATAGAAAACTTAAGACACAAAATATATGGGTGAAATAGAAGGTAGGAGCATAGTTATAATAGCACTTTGTGCGTTGGGTTAATACTATAAAGGGTAGGAATGGTGCAATGTTGATTTTTAGGTAATACCATTATAGATCTTGCATTGTTACTATTCTTATTGGGACCTTTATTATATTATTAGCTGTTTTATCTAATTCTCAGTGTATTTTGAATTTGATTGCTTCAATTTGGAATAAATTGGTAGCAGATATTATTTTTGTTAAGGGAAGTGTTAGGTTTATTACAGTAATGAATTTCTTTCCAGGGCATTTGATCCTTGTGTTACTACCTTGAAAACAAGTCAAGCTATCAAGTAGCTCATCTTAAACTTTATGAGATCAATCTTGATTGACAAAGTTTATTGCCAATCAATATTGTATCAAAAATTCAAACTAATTAGGTATTGAATTAAACTTGATAAACAAATGACAAAGAAAGAAAAATTTAAACATGAACAAGATCATAAATCATATGACGACATATTGGAAATGATTAACTTATGCTTAAATGGTGATAAAGTTTATTGTTAATCAATATTCTATCAAAGTTTCAAATAGATTAGGTATTGAATTTAATTTCATACATGAACATATCTAATTTAATGTCATACATGCACATATCTAATTCAATGTCATACACGAACATATCTAATTAAATGTCATACATGAACAAACATATAATATAAAATGGTAACCAATAATTCCATGTACATTAACAAATACATAATATATTATGATAACCAATAATGCCATATATGAACAAACATATCATATATTAACCAATAATTTCATAAGTTGAATAATGTCATACATCAAATATAAAATGTCATAAACATCAAATGTGTATCAAATATGTCCATTGATGCCCATATATATACATGTCTAGATCAATTATATATTTTCCTTCCCACGAGGGGAAGGAAACAAATCTCTCAAGGTCTTCTGTCGTCATGTCGAGGGAGATGATGGGGTCCTCCTGACACACTCACTCATCCTCTTGTTGAGGCTCTTCTCTAACTCGAGCTAATAAAAACAAAGTAGATATGAATCAATATTTATTATACATTGAAACCAAATATATGTACACACAAAATTAATTATTTTCTTACCACCATCAAATTGTAGCTCTGTAAGTCCACCTCGAAGGCTCATGGATGATTAGGCGTAAGGAGACCCTATAAAAATTCAACCAATATAATCACTTATAAATAACATTAGAAATTTTGATACTAACTATTATAAACTATTAGAAATGATTGAAAATTTGAAAAGCTCAAGAATGAAGAGAAATGGAACTGGTAAAGAATGTTCTCAATCATTGTTTTGTCATTGATGTCAAACTTACTACTTGCAAGAATGACATTTTCTTTAGTGATCCGAATACTACCAATTGGTTGATTGACAAGGAGGTGGAAATCAATAAGATGTAACTAGAACACTTAGACAAAGGTTGAAGTTATGATGATGTAATGAAGTACAAGGATTTGCTAAGTCATTGATGAAATAGTGTATTGATGACATACTCTAAGACACAGAGAATGGGCACACTAAAACACATCAAAGATGTAAGGTTTTAGCTAAGTCATTTGTAAAGCCTAACTAAGTTTATTAGAGAGAGAGCCAAGCAAGCTAGTTAGTGCCAAATAGATTCTTAATTGAAGCTAAGCAAGTTCAACTTTAGTATGTGTTGAGTGATCTTCAGATGCCGAGTAAAGAACAGATGTCGAGTGATCAAATACTGAGTGATCTTCAGATATTGAGTAAAGAATAGATGCTGAGTGATCTTCAGGTGCCGAGTAAAGATCTGATGCCAAGAAAAGATCAAGTGCCGAGCAGATACAAGTGCCGAGTAACACAAAGGTACTGAGTATCAGTAAACCAATAATGTTGAGTCGTTGCATTATTTTGAAGATTGGAGATTTGCCAGATCTGAGCTGACAAGGTTGTTATCTAGAATTCTGTTAATCAAATAGAAGATAAGAGTGATGAGCTGGTGGCACAAAACACTATGTAGAACATTTTTGAAGAATACAACTGGACTCTATTTGAAACCCTAAAATTGGAGAGGGAGAATCGAGCGGGAAAGGCAATCAAAATTTCTATTTAAGGAGTCATAAGGCTATGAAGCAAGAGAGGTGGAGGTCAAGTATGAAAGCATAAAGTGTTGAAGAAGGTGCTAAGGAGAAAGAGACCACAGTTATTCTATTTTGATAAGATGACCACATATATGGTTGCATTGGTATGATGAGCAAGAAGACTCAAGAAGATGAAGCTTGAAGATGACAAGCTGTCAGAGCTGAAGTGATTAAAACCAAGACAAGGATCGAACTGAAGTGTGATCTAAAATCTGCAAGATATGTTGTAAGTTGTATCAGATCAAAAAGCCATTATTTTTACTCTCTAGCAATTGTAACAGTTAGTTTAAACCCTATGGACTTAGGTTGGTGTAATAGGCATGTTGTAAATCCTTTAACAGGGTGAAATTCCAAGTGAATGTTCTAAAGTCCTTTGACCAGGCCCATTCCTAACAGTATGGTGAAATCCTCTAACAAGGTCACATTTAATAATGTGTTGTAAGCCTTTAACAGGGCAAGCTTTTAATAGGGCATCACTTTAGAAGAGTGAGAATTAAGTAGCATGTTACTGGTGGTTTTTTCCAAATTTATCCCTGCATGTTGATTTGATGTAACTTGCTAAGATGATTTAAGCTTGTAAGGATGAATAGTTTAATGGGCTCACTATAATTGAAAAAAGTATTATTAGGGCATTAGACCTTGGATAACTAATTCACCCCCCCCTCTCAGTTATTCTAAAGAATTCTAACAATTGGTATCAGAGCCTTGCTGCTGATTAAGTTTAAAGGAACTCCAAGTAGAAAATATCAAAATGCCTAAGAGACAAGTTTCCAAGCTCAACAAAGACAACTTTTTTGCATGGAAAAGTTTGATGAAGCTACATCTTGGATCCATAGGAGATTATGCCTAAAATTCAATTGTTACTGAACATGGTTGATCCAACTGGTACTCTTACTATAGAAGATTTTAAAAACAAATAGGAACACAATCAGACAATGTTGGAGATTGCTTTTGCACTCAACTATGCTGAATTCGATGATATCAAAGTGTGTGATACCACATTCAAGAAGTAGAAAGCTCTGTCAGACATTTATGGAGGAGATCTGAATGTCCAAAGAGCAAAAAGAGAAAGCCTCAAAGGAAAGTTTGATGATATGAAAATGGAGGAAAGTGAGAATGCTATTCAGTATGGCGCTAGAATAAAGGAAGTGGTAAGTGCAATAAGATGTTTGAGTGGTCAATTGGATGAAGATACTATTAATAGTAAGTTCTTAAGAACCTTGCTCCCTATCTATGCTATTAGAGTATCAATACAAGAACTAAGATGTGTACCAGGAAACAATCTAAGTTTTGAAGGTATAGTAGGTAGACTGACTGTATTTGAGTTATCTAACTTTGACAGCTATAGACTTGAGAATGTTGAATCTGCTTTCAAGGCCAAGCTATCACTGAAAGATGCTCAACAAGTGAAATCAAAGAAAGGAAGAAAAATGAAATATGTATCCAGTGATAGTAGCACTGATGATGAAGATGTGGAACAATTGGAAGCATTACTAGCTAGAAGATTTCACAGAGGCAAAGAAAAATTCAAAGGTAAGATGCCTATCATTTGTTTCAATTGTAATGAAGTAGGACATATAGCTACAAGGTGTACACAGAGAAAGGATTACAAGGAAGGCAAAAAGTACAAATATAGAAGAGAAGATGATAAGAGAGATTACAAAGACAAAGGCAAGAAGTGTTATATTGTTGAAGAGAATTCTAATGATAATGATGATGAAGTTGTTTATGTAGCCATGAAGGACCAATCTGATGAAGAAGAACCTACAACACTTGTAACATGTATGAACAAGAATGACATATGGATCATAGATAGTGGAAGCTCACATCACATGACAAGAGACAAAAGTAAGTTTGTTAACTTTACTTAGTATGATGGAAATAGTGTTAGATTTGGTAATGATGCTCCATGTCAAATAAAAGGAAAAGGCTCCATTAAGCTTACAGAGAAAATTTCATGTGATAATGCATACTATGTTGAAGGACTAAACTACAATTTTCTGAGTGTCTCACAGTTAGGCAATGGAGGATGCAAAGTAGAATTTGGAAACAAAACTGCAAAAATCTATGACACTAATGGTAAATTCATAGGAAAAGGAGATCAAACAAGAAGTAATCTGTTTTACCTTGATATGGATAATGTTTCTTGTTTTGTTGCAAAATTTGATGATGAATGGTTATGGCATAGAAGGCTATGTCATTTCAACTTTGACAAACTGGTCAATATTAGTAAAATGAAGAAAGTCAGAGGTTTACCTAAACTGAAGAAGCCTGACAATATCATGCGCAAACAATGTCAGCTAGGAAAGATGACAAAGTCAAGTTTCAAAAGTAAAAACTATACATCTAAAGAAGTACTTGAGATAGTCCATATTGACTTATGTGGTCCAATGGAAGTACAAAGCTACAAATGAGATAAATATATAATGTTGTTTGTTGATGACTATTCCACGATGATGATTGTTATGTTCTTAAAGTAAAAATTTGATGCTTTTCAAATGTTTAAGTGGTATGTGGCTAGAGTTGAAAAGGAAACAGGAAAGAGTTTGAAATGCCTGAGATCAGACAGAGGTGGTGAATTCACATCAAATAAATTTGAGATATTTTGTAATGACAAAGGAATCAAGAGACAAACATCAGCTCCTAGAACTCTCCCACAGAATGGAATTGCTGAAAGAAGAAATAGATCTGTGATTGACTATGCCAGAACATTAATGATGGAAAAGACTGTTGCTCTAAAATACTGGAGAGAAGCTATAAGTGTAGCTATTCATACACTGAACCAAGTACAAGTCAAGAAAGGTACTAGTGCAACACCTTTTGAATTATGGTATGGTCACTCGCCCAATGTAAAACATTTCAAAGTATTTGGTTGCAAATGCTTTATCCTTAAAGATGCTAGAAATGGGAAATTTGATGCAAAAAGTGATGAAGACATATTTCTTGGTTACTCCACTAGAAGTAAAGCATATAAGTGTTTAAATACTAACACTAACAAAATTGTGGAAAGTGAAAATGTAAAATTTGATGAGCATACAAAAGTCCAAGTTGAAGAACCAAAAAGAATGGATGAATACAGAACCTTTTTGTATTCCTATGAAGGAATGCCTATTGACAAGGATGTTGTCAATCAAATTGGGATTCAACAAAAAATTTTAGTTTCAGCTGAGTCACAACCAGTGAATGTCGAGTTACATTCAGAAGTTGAGTTACAGAATGAAAGAAATGCACAATCTGATCCTGAAGTCAGTACACATGAAAGAGATGAAGAAAAACCTGACAATGAAGTGCATAGTGACCCTAAATCTAAAAGATCAAACATGGAAATAAGGACAGAACCGAGATTATCCAAATATGTAAAAAGACATCACCCTGCTGAACAGATAATTGGTGACAAAGATGCAAGACCAATGACAAGGAATAGACTAAGACATGAATCATGTCTGATCAAAAAATTTCAACCTAAGACAGTATATGATGCATTATAAGATGATGATTGGTATAAAGCTATGGAAGAAGAGATTGATCAAATAAAGAAGAACAAAACTTGGAGTTTGGTTCCTAGACCAGTTGACAAGAATGTGATTGGTACCAAGTGGGTATTCAGAAACAAGCTAGATGAGAATGGTGAGATTACTAGAAACAAAACTAGACTAGTATGCAAGGGTTATGCTCAAGAAGAAGGATTAGACTATGGGGAAAAATTTGCCCCTATTGCTAGAATGGAAGGAGTAAGAACTTTACTTTCATATGCTACATATAAAGGTTTTAAAGTCTATCAAATGGATGTAAAGTCTACTTTTCTAAATGGTATATTGGAAGAGGAAATCTATATTGAACAACCAGAGAGATTTTTTGATGAGAACAATAGGGATATGATTTGTAAATTACATAAAGTACTCTATGGTCTGAAACAAGCACCCAGAGCATCGTATAAGAAACTTCACAAGTATCTAGTGCAAATAGGATTTGAAAGAACTGATGATAACAAAAACATGTACATCAAATCAAAAAAAAGTAAGGATATTATTGTATTTGAAATCTTTGTGGATGACATAGTTTTTGGAGGAAAGGAAGTGCTTTGCAAAGGCTTTGCTGACAAAATGAAACATGATTTTGAAATGTCTATGTTTGGAAAGATCAATTTTTTTTTTTGGTTTGCAAGTACACCAACTAAAACATGGTATATTTGTGACATAATCAAAGTACATCAAAGAGATACTTAAAATGTTTGGATTAGAAGAATCCAAATCAGTCAACACACCAATGGCAATAGGAAATAAGCTATCCAAAAATGATGAATTAGCTGAAGTCAATCAAACAATGTATAGATCCATGATTGGAAAACTACAATATGTTGTACATAGTAGACCAGACATAGCATTAGTAGTTGGAATAGTAGCTAGATTCTCTGCTAATCCTAAAGAAAATTATCTCATAGCAGTAAAAAGAATAATGAGGTATCTCAAAGGAACTGATAACTTTGGTCTATATTACAAAAAGAATAAGAAGTTTGAGCTCAATGCATATATAGATACAGATTGGGGAGGCAACATTGATGACAAAAAGATTACAAGTGGAGGTGCATTATTTTTAGGTAAAAGGCTAGTTACTTGGACTAGCAAGAAACAAACATGCACATCCTAGTCCACTGCAGAATCAAAATATGTGGCAGCAGCAGTCAATTGCACAAACATTGTGTGGCTCACACATCTATTGAAAGGAATGAAAGAAGAGGTAACCAAACCTATGATATTGTATTGTGATAATACAAGTGCTATAAACATATCCAAGAATCCAGTAATGCATGCAAAAACCAAACATATTGCAATCAAGAATCACTATGTCAGAGAATTGGTAGAAGACAAACAAGTGAAGTTAGAGTACATTCACACAAAGGAACAAACTGCAGATATCTTCACCAAATCATTTCCCAAGGATTCTTTTGAATATCTTAGAGGCAAGTTGGGGGTAATGCCCCTAACTCAAGTAGTTTAAAGCAACAAGGAAGCTGCCCTGCATCAATAGGAACAAATCATTGAAATATCAGAAGAATGATGTAGAGGGTGACAACAGGAGTAGAAACTCCAAATTAGTCACAAGTAGGGTTACAGAGGGAGAAAACATGAGATGTAAAGCTTATATTTCACATGTTAAAGATGTTACATCTTTGGCATTTATGTCAAAGATGGAGAAATATGCAAAAAACTGATTAATACAGAGTAAGAAGAAGATATATAGGAAAGAGGGAGATCTATGAGAATAGTAGTGAAAGAGGAAGAAATAGATAGAAATAGAAAGTAGCACAAAACATATACAATCTTGGTGGTAACTAAGTTGATCAATTGATCGGTTTGGTTTTCCATCAATGCGAAAGAGGGAGATTGTTGGAAATGATTTAAAAATTGAAAAGCTCAAAAATGAAGAGAAATGGAACTGGTAAAGAATGTTCTCAATCATTTTTTTGTCATTGATGTCAAACTTACTACTTGCAGAAATGACATTTACTTTAGTGATCCAAATACTATCAATTGGTTGATTGACAAGGAGGTGGCAATCAATAAGATGTAACTAGAACACCTAGACAAAGGTTGAAGTTATGATGATGTAATGAAGTACAAAGATCAACTAAGTCATTGATGAAATAGTGTATTGATGACATACTCTAAGACACAGAGAATGGGCACACTAAAACACATCAAAGATGTAAGGTTTTAGCTAAGTCATTTGTAAAGCCTAACTAAGTTTATTAGAGAGAGGGCCAAGCAAGCTAGTTAGTGCCGAATAGATTCTTAATTGAAGCCAAGAAAGTTCAACTTTAGTATGTGCTGAGTGATCTTCAGATGTTAAGTAAAGAACAGATGTCGAGTGATCTTTGAATGTCGAGTGATCTTCAGATGTCGAGTAAAGAACAGATGCTGAGTGATCTTCAAGTGCCGAGTAAAGATCTGATGCCAAGCAAAGATTAGGTGCCAAGCAGATACAAGTATCGACTAACATAGAGGTGTTGAGCATTAGTAAACCAATAATGTTGAGTTGCTGCATTATTTCAAAGATCAGAGATTCGCCAGATCTGAGTTGACAAGGTTGTTATCTAGAATTTTGTGAATCAAATAGAAGATAAGAGTGATGAGCTGGTGGCACTGAACACCATGTAGAATTTTTTGAAGAATACAACTGGACTCTAGACGAAGTTTCTAGATAAGAGAAAGATATGGGGTAGATACATTGTATCCTACCTAATCTATTTGAAACCTTAAAATTGGAGAGGGAGAATCAAGTAGGAAAGGCAATCCAGATTTCTATTTAAGGAGTCATAAGGCTACGAAGCAAGAGAGGTGGAGGTCAAGCATGAAAGCATAAAGTGTTGAAAAAGGTGCTAAGGAGAAAGAGAGCACAGTTACTCTATTTTGATAAGATGACCACAGGTATGGTTACATTGGTATGATGAGAAAGAAGACTCAAGAAGAAAAATCTTGAAGATGACAAGCTGCTAGAGCTAAAGTGATTAAAACCAAGCAAAGGATCGAACAAAAGTGTGATCTAAAATCTGCAAGATATGTTGTAAGTTGTATCAGATCAAAAATCCATTATTGTTACTCTCTAGCAATTGTAACAGTTAGTTTAAACACTATGGACTTAGGTTGGTTTAATAGCCATGTTGTAAACCCTTTAATAGGGTGGGATTCCAAGTGAATGTTCTAAAGTCCTTTGACCAGGCCCATTCCTTACAATATGGTGAAATCCTCTAACAAGGTCACATTTAATAGTGTGTTGTAAGCCTTTAATAGGGCAGGCTTTTAACAAGGCATCACTTTAGAAGAGTGAGAATTAAGTAGCATGTTACTGGTGGTTTTTTCCAAATTGGGTTTCCACATAAATCACTGTGTCATGTGTTGATCTTGCATGTTTTATCCCTGCATGTTGATTTTTTGTAACTTGCTAAGATGATTTAAGCTTGTAAGGATGAATAGTTTAATGGGCTCACTATAATTGAAAAAAGTATCATTAGGGCATTTAGACCTTGGGTAATAGTTTCACCCCCCCCCCCCCCCCCTCCCAATCAGTTATTCTAAAGAATTCTAACAATAAACAACAACTAAAACCAAGAAAATTCTTTCATACCTCAATAAATGGTTGTGAGCTAGCCATAGTTGTGGCGACTCCACGATCAACGGACTGTCGGAGATGAGGAGTGTCCAATGTCATGAGCTACATGTCATACAATACACGTTACATGTAACATGAAACATGAAAAAAATATAATCAAATGAATTAAATTAACATGAAACAAATGTACTTGTACGTACCTCGTATGATGTCTATGCTCTGAGTTTGTAGTAAATGTTGATGGTCCTATAGAGAACTGATGCACATGCATAATTTTTTTGTCAATTCTTAATATGATTACTTAATAAATATATGCATTAATTTAAATAATTAAATCGATACATACCTCTAGACTCGTTAATGGGACAAAAAATGGGGTCAGAGGATTGCTGCTAGGCCTGCCAACACTCTAACTTTGAATTTTGAACAATGTTAATAGATGCTAATTAATTAATCATTCACTATAGTTATGAAATGTGATCAAATTAGTAAATTATAATTGTAATTTACCTATGTGTCAGTACTAAATGTGTTGTTCAGGAATTGATCAGTGACGAGCCCATCATCCGCACCATCTCCAACATGAGAGCCAAATGTACATAAGGATCAGCATGAAGTGCACATGTGACCGCAATGTACAAAAGGCTCCCCCTCAACTAATGGGCTCATGCACTAGATGAGGGTCTGGGTCAAAGCATTAATGATCCCTAGAGCCCTAGCCTCTACATGTTCCTTCACAACTGAAGGAATAGTCACATGCTCACACTGTGGCTTGACCACAAGTGCCCTAACTACATTAGGGTCACGACATGCTCCTAACCTCTCAAATGATGACTCCCCACCTCTACCCTAGGAGTCTAATATATCAAAATAATTGGGGATCTCCCCAAAGACAAACTCACAATACAATTTTTTCAAAAAAAAATGGGGACCTCATGATTGTTACAAGGAGAGGCATCAAAAACCATCCACCATCTATCCCAAAAATTATTTCTAATAGCATCGTGTGTGCACCAATGGATGGGGA
The DNA here is from genome assembly GCA_028749045.1 of Cupressus sempervirens. Lineage (NCBI taxonomy): Eukaryota > Viridiplantae > Streptophyta > Pinopsida > Cupressales > Cupressaceae > Cupressus > Cupressus sempervirens. Next base: position 971,390,370 of record CM053785.1, read on the forward strand.
ACCATTTAGTACCCTCTCTAATAGTATTTTTCTCACTGGGTTTTCTAAATAATGCACATATTGTACCTTTTGGTATTTCTTTTTTTTAACATCTTCATATGACAATTTATTTGCATAAAATCTTTTTTGTTCATCCCTCTTAACCTACCAAATATCTAATTGACCACTAATTCAGGCTATCTGGGTCTTAATGGATTTGAGGGATGATGCCAATTTAGCCCTCATTGGATTGGTTTGTCTAGATTCTTTCAACCAACCAATGAGTCCTTCTAATTCAATTTTGTCTCTTTCTATTTCATTTATTATATTTTCTTGTGTGTTAGGTAGAGGTCTTACAATTGGTTTAGGTTGTGGAATTTGTTGTTCTTGGGGAGGGTTTTGGTTTTGAGGTTCTTGTGGATTTGCTAGTTGATTATTGACATTTCCTGATAAAAAATCAATTGAAATCTAAATAAATAAACAAATCTAAATAAAAATTGTAAAAACCCTACAAAAAAATATTAAAAACCTACAAAACAATATGAAAAATGTATTAAACAATGCAAAATGAGTTTAGATCACATACGGCGTGGGCGTGGGCGTGGGCGTGATCTTGAATTTCACCAACGAGGAGGCATATCAGTAAGGTGGGTGGTGAAAAGTTTTGTTTTATCCAACTCACATATGCACTGCTATTGGAAGAAGCTAAAAATTGGAGATAAAATAAATGGGCTGCGGGTATGTAGCCCATTTATAAAATTTCATTTTTTTAAAGTGCGTATGCACTGTTCAAAAATGAGAAAAAAAAAAAGGTTGTCACCTTTTTGGCACCACAACTCAGTGCATATACCCCTTAAGAGTATGAATGCTTGAAGAGTGAACAAGCTATCAGAGCTGAAGTGTGTGAATGCCAAGTAGAATGGAGGAATGAAATAGAGATTTGTAATATGCAAGTGAGCTATAATTTGTTATTAGATCAAGTGCCATTGTTACTTTCTAATCAATGTATCAGTGTAGGGTAAATCCTTTGGATTAAGGTTGACCTAACAATCATTTGTAAATCATTTAACTAGGTGAAATTCTAATGGAATGGTCTAAAGTCCTCTATCAAGGCTCACTCTTAACAAGGTGATTGAAATCCTTTAACTAGGTCACATTGAACTATGTGTATTGTAATATTTAGCAGGGTTGGCCTTTCACAAGGCATCACTTCAGAAGAGTGAGAATTAATAGCATGTTACTAAAGGTTTTTCCCAAATTGGGTTTCCACATAAAATCCTTGTGTCAAATGTGTTATTAAATCTATTATGTTTTACATTTACATTTTTGCAAAGTTGTTTTGACCTAGAACATTAACCTGCAAAGTTTAAGTATTGTATGATCTAATGGATGCATACATGACAAGGTTTTATGGATATGGGTCTACTAAGCATTGAAATTTTTTATTTTTACATCTAGACCTTGGATAACTAATTCAACCCCTTGCCCTTAGTTATTCTAAAGAATTCCAACAATAAGTATGATGTTGTCCACATGTGCATTAGAATGAAAATAAGGGAAGTATTGGTGTATGTAAATATGATTACTATTATGTTTTCCCTGAGAATTCCTCCACATGAAGAATATGAAGCTTGGACTATCAACTTGTCTAACTCCTAATTCGCCATAGACACCGACACATTTAAAAATGTCATAGCTAAGAATTGATTGCTCAAACTAGAAAAAAGGGGGTTCTTGTCTTCCTAATCCCTTGGCATGAGAACATATATGATTCCCAAAATTAAAGACGTAATCACTCTTTTGAATAGAGTCAAAGGAAATAAAAATGCCTTCTATTGGAAAAACTACATGTATTTCTGAAACAAAGAAATCATGGGAAACAAAGACCAAAAAAATTATATATATATATATATATATATATATATATATATATATATATATATATATATATATATATATATATATATATATATATATATATATATATATATATATGCTACTTTCTAGGATAAAATAAGAGAAATGAAAGAAGCCAAATAAGTTTCTATTGCAAACTTCATCATCACAACTTGGGTAGACTCCATGATTATCATTTGTGATCATCTGATGGTTCAAGACAAGAAGTTGGAGCTTTCTTGCAGAGTGATTACCATTTGATAACTGAGGACAGAGTATCTTGGAATTTCTCAATAGAAGGAAATTGTAGAGTTTGAAGTTGGCTACAAAGAGTAAAAAGAAGCAACTAGGAACACGTTCGGGGATCAGGGCTAGAAAATTGACCCAGTCAGTGCACCTAGTAGTTAACTAGAAATTAGGGGCCTTGTCCATTAGTTTATATTATTTTAATTAGTCATATTTTGGTTTTTAGTTAGAACTCTCGGTAACTCCTTCTAGAGTTAGTTATAAAACTACTTTTAAAAGCCTTGCATGACTATAAGTAATTTATTATTTGATTATGTAAGGGTTGATACTTTGGATAATTTTCTTTTAGTAGTAATTAGATATCTAAATTTCTTAGAAATATATTTTGTGGTTCTAATTTATATGAATTAATATAATATGTTACTGAATCTATTGGTTCTTCTCATGATATCATCTTGGGCTTGAAATCTTATGGTTTTAGGTAATCTAGATTAGTTTCATGTATGGAATGCAATTGTGAATGTGATAATTAATTATCTATTGTTTTTGTGAATGGCTCCTAAAAAATAAAATTCAATATAATTGATTAGTTAATTTCATTCTTTTTCTCTCTTGTTGAATAAGTCTAAAGGCTTATTTTTTAATCATCTGATGCTTATTTTTGGTTAAAAGAGTAGGTTTTCTCTCATTCTTTTAAAATAAATGAGGTTATTTCCAAACTTACTTAGGAGGGATTTGTGCCTTTAAAAAATAGATATTTATAGGTGAAAACTCAGTTGTTGTGAAGTAGTTTTTTCTATTTTTAGATTAGAAAGGTCATACATCAATTGAAGGGAGAAACTATTCACGAACAGTTTTTGGCAACTTTTTTGGGGAAGACCTACCTGATAATCTTGGCTAATAGAATAATAGATTCTTTTGTAGGATGGTCTTGCCTCATCAAGACATAGTGCTTGTTCTCTAGAAAATCTTAGACTTTAAGAATACCCAAGAAGATATCATTTCTAATTAAAAAACCTTAGCTTGGAATACCAGAACTAGTGTAGAGCAATATTTACAAGTTAGTTAGGTTCTTGAAGATGAAGAAGAACATGAAAAACTAATTTGAGGAGTACATTTTTCTCAAGAAGTAGCAGTAGTGGAAAGATTGGCTTAATATCCTAAAGTTAATCACCCTAATCCTATTCAATAACCCAACCCTTGAGCCTTAATTCAAGAAATTTGGCTCGAAGTAAGTATATCCAGAGTGATAGATATAAGGGTTATGTGGATGAATCATATGTGTTTGTAAGATTGTAGAATTTTTCTCCTAATCTCTCTCACAGAAGGAAACAAATAAATATGTGTAGAAGAAAGCCACCTTTCCCCAAAATACCTACACTATTTCCTTCAATTTTGCAAGCTATAGTGCTACTTGGAACCCTAATTCCATCGCATTTTAATGCCCAACCAATCATTTTCATACTGCATAACGTGGTCACAAAACCTTGGGGTGTTTAGGTTGGACCTCTTACTGTTGGGCCTAATCTAGACCCTCTTCCAAAAGGGACAAAGAATATCATTCGCAAATTCAATGGTGATGGGAAGAAATATATAGATGAACACTTGAATGCATTCAACACTGCTTGTAGAATTCTTGATGTTCTGACTGAAAATGTGGTAGTCATATTGTTTGTAAAGACTTTAACTGAAGCTACAATAGGTTGGTTTCATCATCTCCCTAATTGAGATATTACTGATTGGGCCTCTATGAGGACTACTTTTGAGGCAATATTTAAGGCTGATGATGATGAAAATACCCTTCTATTACAATTATCACAACTCAAGAAAGAAGTCCATCAATCCATGCATGATTTCATAACAAAATTTAACAAAATTATACACAAGATTCTTGTTACAAAAAGTCCAAATGTAGAGAATAGGAGAAGCTTGTTTGTCAATGCCATGCCATGGCACATAAGCTTCCATTTGAGACATGATAGGGTAGGGGATGTTGATGCAGTGCAAAGATTCTTCATTGAGGTAGAAGATGTTTTTCTTGCTATAGGCAATGCAGACACCCATTGTGTAGCCATCCACCTTTGGTTCTAATGATCAATTGGTTGATAATCATCAAAAGACAATTATGAAAAGTTAATGTACATTATAAGGATATTTAAAGGAAATATCTAAGTCAAGTAGTGATGAGAAGACAACCTCATATGTTACCTAGCAATCAAAAGTTGTTGACAAAAGGGCCTACTATGTTACATGTGACCACAATGGCACTTCTTGTCCAGAGATGATATGTTAGAGAAAAATGAATGCACACAAAGAATGATAGATAAAATAGTTGTCGAAGATGAAGATAATACAACATTTGTATTGAAATTGTGATGAAAATTTGTGACTACAGTGTAATTTGTGGTGATTTTCAATTTATTTTTGTAATTTTCCCCAATGTCATCACAATACCAATGTTGGCATCATAATTGCAATGCCCACATGAGTATAAATAGAAAAAAAAATATATATATATATATGACAAATCATTCCCCATGTGTTTTAATTGTGTAGAGTTACACACGAAAGAGGGTGGAGAACTCTGAATGAGGGTGGAGACCTCTAAACGTTGCTATGCCCTTGTGATCAGTGTATTTTGTTGTTTTTCCCTTGTGATCTCTGTATTTTATTGTTGTGCCCTTTCTCTATGATTTCGTTGTCATGTCATGCCCTTGTGATTTTGGTTCCCTTGCATTGTGATTTTCTTCAAGGGGATAAGAGGTACCTATGTAAATGTTGTTTCATTTTCCTTCTAAACATGTATATCTTTATATTTCCTTCTAAACATGTATCTCTTTATATATATGGAGAGACATTTTTTAAGGTGCTTATTACACATTAGCACAACATAAAAATTAATCCAACTATATACATATTCTAGAATCCAAATAATAAAACAATAAAACTCACTCAAGCCTTGCTAAGTGACTTACCCCAAGATCTTGCACAAAAATAATGTAGACTAGGAAAAATGGGTAGAGTTCACAAGAAATTTTACAAAAACATATCATAGCAAATATTTTTAGAAAGAAACAAGCCATAACCTAGTTAAATTGGTCTTGTTTCTGATTAGATGGGTTGATTAAAAATTCCTATAGAACTGTCATTAGATTAGGTATAATAGAACAAAGAATTAGTTATTCCTAACCAGCAGGATCAAATAAAGTTTTTCAAGTTGATAAAATTGCATATGCAGATGCATCATTTGCATGCCAGGCATGAAGCACATTCCCCAAGTTATAAAAAATTGTTGGATATAAAGGCTCCATATTCTAGCCCAACAATGGAAACCAAGGATGTAAACATGCATGTATTGGCACAGTCTCCTTGCAAGGATCCCAAGTATCTACTACTTCTATTAATTTAGGCATCACTATATGATCAAGAATGTTATGAAGTATAGAATCTTGGAGTAACTTCTCCCATGTCAAAAGAAGAAAAGGCCAAAAGGTAAGATGGCTTCACAAGTTGTGACTAAATTAGAGACAACAGGAAGTTTAAGTTCAGGGTACTCACCGTTATCTCCAAGTAAGCAAGAGATGGATTCCCCCTCTAATGAAAGTAAATAACAACATATTGAGAGACATTTTGTGGTTGAAATTGAGGCCCTTTAAAATGATGATCAAATAGGGTCTAAGACTCAAATGTCTTGGACATTAATTTGAACACTAAAGATCATGATTAATGAATTCAAAGTCATGAGGATGAACTAGGTGAGATCACCTCCCTAACATGGCTATCAAAGTGAATCAGATGGGGACAAATAATAATAGACCAATCCATTAGGAGTTAGCAAGGTAGATCTAATATTTACCTTTGGATTTGGTTTTCTCTTACAATCTTATTTCATGTCCGAGGTTGATTCCTAGAAAGGGGTTCCATTCCCCCATATTTTCCATATTTTATGTGTTGGTGTAAATGTCATAATAGATTCATAAAGGTTAGACTTGTGAGATTGTAACTAGTCAATTTTTTGGTCAAATTCCCCAGGGAACAATATGTCTAGCCCATTTTGTTGCCTAACATAAAATGTGTAAGGAATTTTTCTACTCTTAGAAAAACTTCAAATTTAGTATAAAGGTTAATATTTTCATCTTTTCATTTATGGAAATTACAAGTTTTTGTTTATTTTTGTTACTGTGTATTTTCCAAAACTGCTTAATTAAGTTTATTTGAATCATTTAGCTTGCATTATTATTTTAAATGTCACATTTAGTGCTTGAGTTTATCTTGAGCCTTCTGAGGTATCTTTCTTTTGATTGTAAAAAGGGGTGGAAACATCTCATTCATACCAAATATACATCCCTACCTATCTTTCTTTAATGTGCATTTGCATTCTCGCTAAAATTATTGGGACATTTGCATTCTCTCTAGAACAATAACTTCAGTGAAGAGTTGAGTGTAAGGAGTTGAAGAAGAAAGTTTTGCTTTTGTGTAAATACCATAATCATGAGGCTCATTCCCTTATAGAAGCCTCTACCACAATGACATTACCTCTAAACCATGCAAAGGATGTTGAAGTGGTTCCTAGCCTTGAAACACTCTTATAAGAAATGGCAAAGAAAATACAAATGCAATACATGACAAATTACACAACTTGTAGTCCTCTCAATATTTGGATTGTAAATTCTCAAAGACACTTGCAAGTGATTGCAATGTCATAGTAACTACCACAACACTTTCCTAGATTCTATCCAGTGCTCCCATAATATCCTCTATGCTATCTAGTTGTTGTTTATGTCGTGCAGTATCTTTCTAAAGTTGTTCCTTCTCCTTCTAGTATATTGCCATAGACTCTCTTGTGCCTTAAATTTTGATCAAAATTCTAAATAACTACCTCTACAATATCTAAAATCAACTTTAGCTTGTGTTATAACTTTAGCATAGGTGTTTGCTCCTCAATAGCTTTCATTTTAGCATTCAAGTTTTCAAGATTGGTCAACACCCTAACTTGTAGACCTCTCATGTCAAGCACTTTCTATACTATTTCAACACCATGCTCTTTCTTATGAGGTTAAGGTTCTTTAGGTGCATTTTCTTGTAAAACATTAATTTTTTTGAACAATTGTTAGAAAATACATTTTTGTTTTCTATTACCATTGATAGGCTTCCCTAGAACAAAATCAAAATGAAGACGCATAAATACATTGAATTTTTCTTTCAAAACTATATGTGCAAATATAAACATTAAGTACAACATGTCCAATCTTTTTGCAGATATACACATTAATTACACCAAATTTTTCTTTCAATATCATATGTGTAGATATAAACATTAAGTACAACATGTCCAATATTTTTGTAGATATACACATTAATTACACCAAATTTTTCTTTCAAAACCATATGTTCAAATATAAACATTAAGTACAACCAAATCAATAGGGTACAAGAATAAGTTATTCACATGAAAAAGGATCATGTCAGATAATACAAGAGACTTTGATCAAAATAGGTAGACAATTGCTAGATTATTGTCTAACTTTCAAAGAGAAGGCCATGACAAATGTTATTGTCCTTGCAAGAGTTGTAATAGCTTAAAGAAAAGAAGAATCAAAATCAAAACAACTAAGAGACATTGTAGGGAGAATGATCACACTAAAAGGGGGTTTGATTATCATCTATTGGTAAATTGTTTGTTATATTGTTTTCACAATTAATATACAAATGAATGATGAAATTTTTAGAGTAAATAATTAATTAATTATTCTATTTACTTAAGCTTACTTAGGTTAATGCATTTATTTAAATAATTAGTATTCAGTAGTTGTAGAGATGAGTTGTTGACAACATGGGAGTTTTTTCCCTTCTAGCATGTTTCACCTTTTTGTGGAAGTGTGCTTTGTTGTCAACCTTATCTTCTACCACTTTTTAGCTTGTTCTACAAGCTTCCATGAGGCCTTTATATTTGGTATCTATCTCTCTCTCTCTCTCTCTCTCTCTCTCTCTCTCTCTCTCATTGTAATTAAATCATCACATTTTCATTGTCTTGCAGTATGTTCTCTCTCAAGTCTGTTTAGGGTTTTTCCAAGCTCCACCTCCTCCTTCTTGGTTTCCCTTCGACAGGTTATTTGTATGCAAGTGATCTTGGTGAACTGTGGAGTTGGATTTCATCAACTCCTACATGGTATCAGAGCCTCCCTGCTATTGCTTGCTTGAAGGATTTTTGAAGTTGCGATTTGGAGACACAAACCCTAGTTTGTTTGTGCATTTTTCCTTAATTCAAGGCAAGAGCATTTTTTTAGAGCACATTGGGCCCAAATGAATGCTGCCATTAGATCTAGAATGTCATTTGTAGTCAGAATTCATATATAACTTTTTGTCTTTGGCTACAAGGCATTTGGGAAATTTTTTTAGGCCCCTTAGTAGGCTGTCATACGATCGTACAAATGAGTTTGCAAAGTAAAAATTTAAAATATTATATAAAAAGTGAGCTACCATTGTGCCACCATGGGGCTACCATCGGGCCATCGATGCTCAGCCTATGGGCCACTGCAGTCAGCTACGTAGCCATTGAGCCATTGTGGCCCAGCCACAACTCTCTCTTGATGACACCCCCTAACTTCCCCACCACCGCCAATGTTCGTCGATAGTTCCCTTTGCTCCGCTAGTTTCTCCACCAGTTCTCACCGCTCTTGTACCACCAGTATATAGTCAATAACTCACCTACGCAATTGGACACAGTTAGCAACCTACCTGCAATTTTGACATAGTTAGCAGACACTTGGCTGATTGTGAGGGTGACACATAGCATAGGTGCCATGTGGAACTACCATGTCACCCCTACCACATCATCCTTTACCATGTGGCTACCACATGGACTACCATGTGGCATGCCACATGGCTCTTTTTTTGCTATGATGACTAGCAAGTGATTAATTTTTTTGAAGTGAAATATTGACATCAACATGACATCAGCATTGCATCAGCATGCCTCTTGCACCTCTCCAGGGTCATTTTGGACCTACTTGTAGTTTTTTTGCCATAACTTGAGCATATAGAGGTATTTTCTGATAAAAAAGAAGTGCTAGAAAGTTGGTTATGAGACAGAGACATTGGTGTAGGTATTTTTAGCTTTTGATGCAGTTTTGTTGCCCAATTTTTTAGTTGAAGTCTAAAGATGTATTTTTGACTCTGGAATGCATATCATTTGTGTCCCATGTTAGTTATTTGAAAATGTTATATTTTTGGAAAGCTAGTTTTGTCACCTTTTCAGAAATGTGGTCTTTTTCCTTAGATTTTGGCCCATGCTCTTTCTATCATGTTTTTGGTATTTTTTTCTCTATGGTGGATATCTTGGGTGTTTCAGGTCTAAGGATCATTTTCCTGGCATGGAATCTTTTTTTTTTGGGCTATCCTATCTTTTGTGTCAATTTTTTTCCTTTTTTGATCATTGTAGACATCATTTGTAAGCACTTTTATGTATACGCACTAAGATAAAGTGCCACTCTTGAATTTTAGGTTCATGAACATTATTTTGAGATAGTTGTACTTGCACTATTTTTATAAAGCACCATGGGGGGGATAGTCTTTGCCATTTTTGTGCTCTCTCCCTTTGTCAAGTGAGTGTCCCTTCCACAACATTAGCCCCATGTAGCATTAGGGTGACTGTGTCTTTATAGGTGTTTGTACCTCTTTCCCTCTCTTGTCATTCTTGGTTCTGTTTGCAGAGGATTTTGGCCCACCTTCTCAATTGCCTGTCATCTCACTTTGTTTGTATTAAGGTGGGGTTATGTTGTTGTTCTAATGCATCCTTGGTTCGATGGTTTGATAGTGTGAGCTATGTATTCAGTGGTTGATCCTATATACAAGGTGATTGTAGTGGCTGGCTACCTATGCATTTCAATGAGATGGATCATCTACCATATGGAAACGCTCAGTTTGTGCCTTCTTCTTCCATGGAGGTTCTTTAGATCAGCAGTTTCTTTTTTATGACAAATTTTGCAGCTTTTTCATGCTTCAGTGATTGTCTTCATGATCATTTTTTGTTCCTATTTTAGGGGACATTCCCCCTAGTTGGAGACTTCTTTAGTTCTTCACTAGGTTCTTACCTCTTTTGGGGGGAGGGTTTTTCCCACATAGTTTTCTCTCTTTCCCTATTTTTAGAGGTTGCATTTTTTTGCATTGTACATGGGTACCTAACATGGCCTCATTACTAGGACCCATTCTACATTTTCATCTTATTATTGTGAGTTTAAGGCATTCCCCTAAGTTGCACTTAAGGAGGGGTGTTAGAGTAAATAATTAATACTTAATTATTTATTCTATTTACTTAATCTTACTTAGGTTAATGCATTTATTTAATATTTAGTATTTACTAGTTGTAGTGATGAGTTGTTGACAACACGGTAGTTTGTTTCCTTCTAGCATGTTCCACCTTTTTGTGGAAGTATGCTTAGTTGTCAACCTTATCTTCTACCACTTTCCAACTTGTTTTACAAGCTTCTATGAGGCCTTTATATTCAGTCTCTCTCTCATTGTAATTCAATCATCACATTTTCATCATAAATACATTTTCATTGTCTTGCAATATGTTCTCTCTCAAGTCCGTTTAGGGTTTTTCCAAGCTCCACCTCTTCCTTCTTGGTTTCCTTTCAATAGCTTATTTGCATGCAAGTGATCTTGGTGAGCTGTGGAGTTGGATTTCGTCAACTCCTACAGAAATGGGGGTTTGATTATCATCATTTTTATATAGGTTGATCTCCCTAGGGTAGTATGTGATATCGACCACCACATCTTGGAGGAACATGAAGGTGTTAGTATTAAAGGAGAAGATCATGATCCCATGGAAGATGATGATCATGCACTAGAAAATACATTTGAAGATGATGGTACAAATGCATTGATCCATGACATATTTGGTACTATTGTTGTTGCTATTGATGATGATGATGATTATGATGAGGGTAACATTGAGGCCATCCATGATATACCTCTACTTGAGAAGGAAAACACGACCCTTTACGAAGGATGCTAATCAACTCTTCTCTTTATTGTATTGTTGTTGGTGAATTATAAGGTTATGAATAGTTTATCCAACATAACAATGTCATGTATGCTAAGATTTGTGATATACACCATCATAGTCTATAAAAGGTAAAATATGGATCATTAAGATTGTTTATACCAATGACTTATATTTTTTTCTATGCATTGATAGTTGACTATTTGTTATGACCATCAAATGTTCTCCCTTGCTCATACCAAGAATTATGTGCCACTATGAAACATATTGGAATGGAGCATCAAGAAATAGATGGTCATCTTGAAGATCATGTTATTTATCATAAAGATCCCAAAAATGAAATAGAATGCCCTAAATGCCATACAAGTAGATATCAAGATGATCAATTGACAAAAAAGGTGCCTTGTAAGGTTCCTTATCACATCCCCATTATGCCACATCTTAAATGATTATTTAGGTACAGTAGCTTGTCACAATTTATGGATTACCATGCACACAATAAAAGTCAAGATGACATTATTTGAATGTCTTCCAATGGTTCAACATTATGGACATAGAGGGAAAGTGCCCAAATTTTAAAGAATCTTGAAATATTTGGCTTTCTCTAGCAACTGATGATGTCAATCCATTTGGAAAGATGAGATCTATTTATTTGTTGTGACATATTTTTGTTATCAACAATAACCTTCCTCCATGGATGTCAATAAAGAGGGAGCACATTATGTTGGAAATGATTGTTCCATGTATTTTATTATTTTATTGTTATCTACATGTAATTATAAGTCTTAGAGTGAAATGACCACAATAATTATCTGATGTTATTCATTCAACTAGGTAAGTACCAAGTGAAAGATATGAATGTATATATTGTGCCTCTTATCAACAAGTTGCTAGTGTTATGGAATAGTTTCACTATGTATGATACCTCTAGACCAATTGGACAAAAATAATTTAAATTCCATGCAATGTTTGTGTGGATCCTTCATGATGCCCCAGGGTTGACACATTTCCATGGTATTCTATGCTGAAATATAGTTGAACATGATAATACTAATTCCAAAAATTTACATATTTAATCCAATTGTATCGTTATATTGTAGGTCTTCAAATAAAGGGAAAATTTGCATGTCCAATGTGTGGTCCAAAGATGAAATCTCATCATTCCAAAATTTTAAGAAAGTAGGTGTTTGATGAGAATAGGAACTTCCTCCATAGAAATAATAAGTATCAAAGTGTCAAAAAAAATATTTTCAATGGGAAAAAAGAGACTACATCAAAGCCACGAAGAATGACACCTCACCTATGATAGTTGGAATATAATAGAATTTGAGGTAGTATTGTTCCACCTAATTCTTTATGTTTGGAAATTATATATTTTGATTGTGTTTTGTTGGCTAATTATACAATTGATGACTATGAAGGTCATCAAGGCATCACTAACCACCTTCCAGAGGGACTAAAATGTTGTCATAGAGAATTTAGTAGGCTGCTCTACTACGAGCAGCTAGAAATTGTTCATGACATTGTGAAAAATATTGGATGAAGGACATGGCAAAGAAAAACTTTCCATAATTTGTAGTGACATTCATGATTCCAATCATGCAATGAAAAATATCATTGAATCAAATAGCAATGGAGACTTGATTAATGCAAGTGCCCTTGGTTATTAACAGAGCAACAAAGTAATGCCATAAAAGATATCATACAAAAAATTCAATTTCCTATAGGATTTTCTGCAAATATAAGCAATCTCATATTAAAAAAAAGTGAATTTGGGCTAGGACTGAAAATGCATGATTGACATACCTTCATCAAGGTAAGTCATAGTCTTTTGTATTTACTATATATTTGTAAAAATACATTCAATTTTCATTAAATTATGTTAGAAAAGAATGAAATGATCAGATGACAATTTTTGTAGTATGTGCTACCCCTATCACTCCCAAACAACTTCAACAATAATATTAAACAAGTGATATATGACCTTGAAAAATACATGAGGTAAGCAGTGATATTTGTTCAATATATCAAACAAGTAATATATTGTAAAGTCTCGTATTTATATGTTTTTGTGTCTTGAATCCCTTATAGGTGGCTGTCATCTAAAGAAATCCATAAAGAAGATATTAAATATTGGAAGAAAAGAATTTGTCTACTAATATATGAAAAGAAAAAGTGTTTACCTTCAACTTTTTTCAATGCACAAGACCACTACCTCATACACCAAGTTGAGGAGATTGAATTATGTGGACCTGTACAACCTAGGTCAATGTGGATGGTTAAGAAACACTTGAAATTTTTGAAGGGTTTGGTTCAAAAAGAGCATGTCCAAAGGATTCTATGAATGAGGGATATATGGTTTACTAGATGATAGTGTACATTGCTCAATATCTTCCTAATCTTGCAGCAAAGACCCATATAGATTGCATTTGGGATCTCAACTCCATTAAATTTTTTGAAGGGGAGTACTTAGTGGGGAATGGTAGATTTAGGAAAGTGAAAGATAATAAATTATGAGATGTTATTGTAGTTGATTAATTATCTATCTTCAAAATAAATCTGTTGTGAGTCATCTATTTACTTTTGTATAGTTGCTAAAAAGTGGGATGCAATACATTTGTTTATTGAAAACATGACAGTATGGATTTTTGTCTTCATTAGTTAAAAAAGCTATGCATAATGGAGATCACAATGTTACACAAAAGGAAATATATTTAGCATACGGTTTAAGATATCTCCAAGAACTTACAAGTTTGTTAATCAACCATATGTTTTTGAACTTGTGATGCAATAATTTATACATGTTTGACATTATTGTAGGTGAAATACCATACATCTATGTTATATAATGTTTATAAAATTTTCATCCAAGATTTGATGACATGAAGAGAACTTGTGATTCTGGGATAAGTGTAGTCTTCCAGGTGATCAATATTTCATCTAGAAATGACTTACATCCTCGAGAATCTCAAAATCAATACTATGGAATTTTGGTTGATATACTTGACTGTGACTTAAATTCCTTCAAATTAGTTATGTTCGCCATCAAATGGTATAGACTACAACTCAATCAAAATGATCTCGATAGAACTATTGTTGAGCATGAGAATGGATTTCCAATGATTAATACAAAGTTGTTTGAGCCAGTTGGGGATGAGTCCTATGTTCTTTCAAGCCAATGTGAGAAGGTATTTTACTCATAGGTTCCACATAAATTGGGTTGGTCATTTTTTTTTAGACATGATCCAAGAGGAAGGTTGATAAAGTATAATGCAATGGAAGAAGAAGATACCAAGGAAGAGGAAGAAGTGGATCATGATTGAGAGTTAGTCAATGATGTTCTTGATGCAAATGATGATTCTACTGATCACGATGATCATGATGATGAGGAGGAGGAGGGAAATGATGATGATGATGGTGATGATGATGAAAATGATGATGATGATGACGATGATGATGATGACTACAATAGTGGTGGTGGCAATGTCATCGATGACAATGATCATGATGATGAGATAGATGAAGAATAATATCAATGATGGGGGGGTTTGATTAGATAACATTAGAGGGGGGTTTGATTATCAATGAGTGGAATGAAATGTATAATTATGTGATCAATGCCTATGCTATTCAATATTCAATTCTTAATAGATCAATGATTAATTTGATCAACTTGTCATGTACCTTTTATTGTTTATAATGCATATGTGATGCTAATATTTGATGTAATTTTCAGTATATGGATCATGAGTTTTTCAGTTAACATTAGACAATTGATTTACATATGAAGAAACCTAAAGCCCTTTCATGAGCATCCCACATAGTCTCATGGATCATCAGGTATAAGTCAGTACACCCCATAGAGATTAATTTCCTTCACCATTTGTAAAATGTCTCTCATTGCCACCTATCTCTCTTATTTTGTGGAGTGCAAGTACAAGAAAATAGGTATCTATTAGATTTGTCTTCCTTGAGGTCAAATCATTAGAAAGAAATTCAATAAGTGCATGAACTTTTTCCTTTCTCAAGGGAGGTCATGTTCTTATGATGATGAGAGTGAAGGAAACTCTGATGTGCCCTTTAGGTACAAACATCTATAGAAATAATGGGTCCTCGATGAACCTCCTCCAATAAACACTTTTTTTGTGTTGGAGAGAGGATATATCACATAGCACCATCCTCATTAGATGGTTTGGGCCTATTTTCCATGTATCGCATAAAGGTCTCTTACAACAAGGTTATTGAATTGATGGAGTATGCCAAACCTTGCTATGATTATAGTAGTTGGATGCAGATTGTTAGATTAAAAAATATATGTATAGGTATGCACTCGTGACAAATTATATACAACAAAAAATTAGTAAACAAAGTAAAATAGTAGTTATATACATTTACGGAAGGCCAAAAGCATCAAGGAATATTGTAGGTTTAATAAATAGTACACAACCTGCATCAACTAAGAAGTGACCCAATTGCATATTTGAGGTACACGAGGGAAATCATGTATTTGTATGTGTGATAACATCAATACATGGACATAAAGAGCTTCTTATATATTACAATTTTAATTGCATAGATACAAACAATGCCACTATCATGGGTGAGGTGGTGCATACTATGCACATTTAAAATCAACTCCAATCAATGAATCTAAAACACCATTAAATTTTTTATTTTTTTTGCTAACTTAGAATAATGAAGCATGTGTTTTAAAATGTATCAAAGATTTCTTTTGAAATACAGGGCTATAGTATGGATCAACAACCACAGGATATGCATGACGGTGATGGTTCTCATGGGACTTCTTCTTCTCAATAGGTAAAACTCATTGTTTTTATACAAATTAAATACAATAAATATGTTAATGTGTATTTTTTATTATGTTTTATTCATCAATACTAATTTGGATTGATTTTAAGTATAGTCCTAATAATATTGTTCTCACAAACGAGTCTTGATCATGAAAAGGAAAAGGAAAAAGTAGTCCATGAGGATGAGGAGCCGCACAATTAGGTGGATGAATTCATGATTGATTTTGTTTCAGCTCCTGATCCTATGGCTGCAGTGCAAAAGTTTCTTCATGATATAGGAATAAGGTTAATGCAATTGGCATCAACTCAACCTCAAAGTCCTAAAATATAATAGACAGAGGATAAGTTGATGCACCTAGTTTAGACATATATAGTAAGTATTAATGTAGTTTTTAATTATAACAAAAGTTCAATAATAGTTTTTATAGTATACTCTTTAATTTATGTCATTAAATAAAATGCACATGTGTTAGTTTTTTAGAGGATGCTGAAGAGGTTCAAGGAAGATGCCCCAGACAATGATACTTCAAGTGGTTCAAGTACATCGCATGTTCTATCCTACACTTGTGTTTTGCTCAAATAATAGCTTTTTAATAGCTCTAACAATATTATTTTTTTGTGTTCTAACAATCTCATTTTTTAGCTCCTACCATTGATCCTTTGTTCACTACACTACTTGCTACAAGGAACATAACCAAAGAGGTAATGGCGATTGAAAATTTGGGAACACATAGTATGGTGACAGATGCAATGGTAGTTCCCTATAAGTAAGTAGATTCCTCCTTTTCTCTCATTTTTCATGTGTTTATTTCACTTGAACTATTATTTCTTAGGGGGCATTTTGTAATATTGGATTCATTTTATGCAGGAGGTGATGAGGATAGTCTTGGGTGTACCCATGTTAGATGTACATGAACACTAAAGAATTGTGATCAATTTCTTAGTAGCAATAAAGATGGTCTTCCCTGAGAGTAGCCCAACTTCCAGGTACTTTAAAGATTGATTCTTTCTTTTACTATACAATCTTGTACTCATAATCAAATGCACTAACCTCCCATATAATCCCTTGCAATAACTACTAACCCCATTATTATTTTGCAAGGAATAATCTATATTATGAAAAAATTATTGGGCTGACCATACACATAGGGTATCATATTTTGATTTCATTTCTAGATCATGTTTCCTTTGATCAATTTCTTCAAGTAAATTATGTTGGTGTTTGAAACTACTAAGCAACAAAATGCTCAATATCACAGTGAAATAACCCACACAATCTAAAGATTAGCCAATTCCTAGTAGTAATTACATGAACAAACCACTATGACCCAACTTCAAAAAAACCAAAGGATGGTTTCCTACTCTTTAGGCTCTAGTAGACCAAGGCACATGTACTTGGGGATGGTTCAAATGCAAACTGTGGTATGAAATTAATCTAGTTTCATTCTGATTCTCATCCTTTACCCTCATACATATACACAGTTTATCAATTTTCTCTAAAAAAACTTCTCAAATTTGTATGCATCCCCTATCAGCAGATCTAGTTATAAATCTCCTATAGTTCACAAGCATTTTTGAAATCAATGGCTATCTAAGACTCAGAAAACTATATGCAAATGAGTGGTAACCAACATTTGTAACTCTAATAAAATAGAATGAAATGATTTTGATATTTTAAAAAATGATTTGATATGCAGTAGTAAAATTCACCCTTGCTTACTTCTGACTTATTAGACCAGTGCCTTATATATTGGGCAGAGAATCAACTATTGGCAAGAGATCTAATTCAAATAACTTGTAAATGAATTAATTAGTTGTAATCACCCATTTCCATTCTTATGAAATATCCTTTCTACAAACTCATAAACCCTATTGATTCATTGAAGCATTTCTATAATTCATTGAATTAAAAGCAACAGTGATATCAACATACAACCCATCCAGATTGCATTTAGCCAGATTAAACGTTGTTTAAAATGACTTCAAAGTAGACAAACCCATAAAAAGGAGACATAAATTGATGACACAAATATACTGTAAATACCCCTTTGTATTATCCTTTCAGATGACTAATACAATGACCAATAGAAAACAATTGAAAGCCTAGAATAGATTTATTTTTCTGTCATTTCAATTTGTTATCAAAAAGTACAATTTGAAGCAAAATCAAAACACCTGCATATTATTGGACCAACTGAATGTACTTTTCTTGAGAAACCCAAAAATTCTACCAGTTTCGGACCATCACATTGCCTTGAAAACTCACTTATATAAGCATGAGTTACAACAAGCAAAGGGAAAATGTGATTGACAAGTGTCCTTTTACAAAAAATAAGTACATCAACCTTTTACAAAAAAAATTGGACACCTTCATTCAAAAAAAAATAGAGAACAGTTGCAGATGATAGTTGGAGCATAAGATCTTTAATTTTGTCTTTTTTCTCTAACTACTCCCTATTGGTAAAGCTTTGATTCTATGATTACTTCCTAGAAAAATATTTCTCTTTTGGTGGGCCATTCACATTCCTTAATTATTGTTAATTCACTAATAGTTTTCTCCCACCTAGCATCAGTAATCACTTTCCCCTCTATGATAAACCTACTCATTTCAGTTTCAACCTTGAATAGGGTATCAATAAGTTCATTGGAAACACATTCATCAATATCACCCAAGAAAATAGATTCCACCTATGGCAAGTCTACAATATGATCAAAAGAACTAGACCATTCATTAAAATCTTTTAGCTTGTCATTAGGATTAATAACATAAAGAATTAAAGAACAAAAACCACTTGTTAATACTTTCATTTTACTTTGAATTACTACTAGCTTCCCTATGAAAATTTGTAACAAGTATTTCACCTTATTCATACCATCCTTCATAGTAATAACTTTATCTGGGAGATCTTGCTTCTTCGCTAACAATGGTATCATTCTGTCAAAGAATTGCATATATAGCCTCCATTGTTGAAAAACTGGCTCAAGCCATCCAATTGCATCCTTACATACCTACTCTGTAGATTGTAGATTCATGAATGAATTATAAGCATCTTGAGATATCCTTTTCAAAATGCTTATTCTATGGTTTAACACATTCATCAAGACATCCTTTTTGGTGGCATTGTCAGATTGTGAAACTCCTAACTCCATACTGATCATAGGCACTGGTACTGTCACCTCTATAAGTATTTCCTCTATTTGGGCCTCTATTTCTACAGTGTGCCTTCTTTCTTCCTCTTGCCTTGGTGCATTTTTTTCCTCTATCGCTGCCTTGAGTTTTTCTTTGAGGGATATTATTTATGTTTCCAGATTTTTAATTTTCTCGTCCAACTCTTCTATTCTCTGCTTCTATACATGGCTCATTTTGAGCTCTTCTTCATACATTTTTCTAATGTCAAGGCACTCATTGCACATTGCAGCTAGCTTATCCTCAATTTCATCAACCTTTTCCTCATTCATAAGAGAAAAATGTTTAACCAAGCTGGAAATCTCTTTCCTAGTAGTGCTTTCCAATGTACACACAATCATATTTCCCTACACAGTCTCCTCTATATCCATCATTTTGGGATTTTTAGTGTCAAGGGATACACTCCATACTGCTAGGGTTTTTGTGTCTATATTAAACCTTAACCCTCTCTTAAAACCCTCACTGCTAGTGGCTTAATAACTGATGGCCTTGTCTTGTCTTCTCGTTTGATCCAGAACAAAGGCCCTCTCAATATCCCAATGTGGTATTAGAATCATACCACTCCTATGTACCAACTCCCTGGCTTCTAAAGAGGTCATTTTCTCACTCTCAGGATCATAAGCCAATATTTTTTCAACCAACTCCTTATTCTTCTCTGGGTCCTCTCCTAGCATGAGACTTAATGTGAGCTCATTTTGTTTGATTTTATAAAGAAAACTTTTAAACTCTAATGATTTAATGAAATCATCATCTTCCATGAACTTTTTAGATTGAATGAGCATGTCATCCAATCTTGATGCTACAATTTGAAGATTAGTAGAGGCCTTCCCTACTTTTGTAGCCCTTTGGTGAAAGTAATTTTGCCTAATATCAGAAAAATACTCACTACTTCCCGACATTACTTGTAGGGCTCTGCTTACCACCTTTTTAGGGATGTGCATTGTCTTTTGTCTCTTATTTCCTTGTGGCATCTAGGTTAAAGCTGATGGTTGCTCTTCTTCTAACTCAATCTCCAATTGTGTATTTGGCTTAGGGGATTCTTTATTTACAATGGCTTCCTCTCCCTCTAGCTCATGTAGCATTTGTGACATAATGCCATCAAAATTATCCACCATTCTTCTCAAGTTATTAGGATATGGAATCTCTATATAGAAACCCTTAAAATTAGGGTTGGTCCTCTTCAAAGCCTCCTCCACTCTCCTTGTCTCCTCATATTTCCTCAATAACTCATTAGCCTCCCCTAGTGCTACTATGTTAACAATTAAGTCCTCTATAGGGATTGGCTTGCTTGGAGGCAGGATGTATCCCCTAATGGCCTTGACCTCACTGGTAATGTAATTGTTAGGGTCATACATCCTATAGGGCCCAGTAGCAAATTTTTATTGGCCTAAATACTCACTTAATTCCTCAAATGCATTTTTGCCTATTTCAGAATCTCCTATCTTAAAGATTCTACAAACAAAAGTAGGCTTGTGTAGAGAGGGAGGGATCATTTCTTTATTCATCAATAAAAATTTGCCAGAAAAATTCAATAATGGCCAATCTAGGGGGTAAATATTTAGGTAGAAGATGAGGAGGCTATGGGCATGCAAACACTCTGATTAAAGTGCACTCCTTAAAAAAAAGATACTCCCCCAGTTATGATCTAATTTGGTTTTCTCATCTAAGAATGAGGGCCTAAGAAAATTCTTCAAAACATTTGGTGCCCTAAAGAAAGTATGATCTAATTGCCTCATGATAACACAACTGAATAAATTGAAGAGCACAAGGGCATTTGAATAATAGAAATTCTTACGCCAAATATGAGTCCAGAGTTGTACAGGTAACTCATCAAATTCATTAGAATTTTGATCAATGAAATCCTTGCTGATGTATCCAATGTTTTTATATAGGATAAGGTGCATCAGCAATGAATAATGGTGGAACTTGAAGTCTTTCATCTCTCCCTTCTTAGCATCACAAATCTGCATGTGCATACTGTCAATGATGAAGGCCACATAATCATATTCCTTATGGTGGAAAGGGTCCTGTATATCACATGCCATCAGAAAAAGAGAGCCATACACACAATCCTCTACACCATCACTTCCCAACACTTTGTGCAACCCATACACTATGTTTTTGAAATAATTCTTAAACCTACTCAAAGGTAGAAAATCCCCCACCTTTTTTGGAAGTAACCCTACCTTTTTTACCTTGTAAGGAATATGTGGCAGCATAACATTTTTCACAAAATAGGTTTTATTCCTCTCATGCTTTCCTTGCAAATCTGCAATGTCGATACGTACATCCATTTGTCCCATTAATCCAAAGGCCTCAACAAAAGAAGTTATGTCTAATGTGCATAATACACTCCCATTATGCCTATCAAAAGTCCTAGTTATTGGATTGTAGGAATTTATTAGGGCCTTCAACAAATCAACATCAATGAATACTTCTGGAAATATCAATTTTTCCATGTTTTTGTTCCATGGGTTACACACTAGCACATTTTTTGTTCTATTCTGATAAAAGTACATAAAAAGATCATAACCAATCACTCTAGGGCATTCAACATCTCAAAGAAAAACATATGGGTCTCAGAAAATATGGTCATTTGCAGAAATAGCATTTGACGACCCTCGAAGGAGTTTCAGCCAGTCTCCTGCATGCTTGTTTGGCTTTCTGACCCTTGGTTTTTTCTCAGTCTTTATAGCACCCTTTTTTCTTTTCCCTTCCACTATGAATTCCATGACATCATCACCTTCATCCTCAATAGATCAACCTCCTCTTCAGGGATTTCCTTAACTTCTTTGTTAGCCATATTCTCCTCAAATTATATTTTGAATTCTTTCGTAGTAGCATAGAACACACAAAGCTCTATAACTTTCAAATTTTAGAATGGAACAGAAAACAAGCTTCTTCACAATGGTAAATACATTGACATTCAATCAAATCTTTGACATTTTAATCATACATCTACCAAATTTTTCAATAAATTTAGCATGCATGAGCTTTAAAACCTTTCATGCAAGTTGTCATCAAGGTATATTAGTCATGAAATTTGATTTTGATGTACTTTTCAAAGTTCTATTATACTTGGCTACAATGATTTTGTCTTTCCTGCTTACCTGGCATGACACATCAACTACTTTCATTCAAATGATGATCTCCCATTCTTACGTTGAGTCAAACCTTCAATCTTCATAATATTGAAAATGCCCTTGATGGATCTCTACGTTCACTCAGAGACTCTTCAGCATACCCTAATCATAAGAACGTACTGATGTATTGGTACTATATTGAAAATCCCTTTTACGTTCCTACGACACCCTTTACCCCATATGACCTCAAACCTTTTCACTTGATACTTCTGTTTTTACGATTTAAAATTTTGTCATATAAGCGTAAAACCCTTATCTTAGCCTTCTTCACCTTTTATGCCTTTACGAGTTACCTTTACCTCGTATGCTCAGAGAGCCTTCTCAATTGATACCCCGCTCTTACGTTTACCCTTTCTCATAAAAGCGTAAAGCCCTTTCCTTTATTTCCTTCATTGACCCTTTTACGCTTACACACTAAGACTGAACTCGTAACCTTAGAGAAAGGATAAATTAGCTCTTCGCTCATATGCTTACCTTGCAAGCATAAGAGCATAATAATAAAACTTCTTTTTCCACCTATCAATGACCTAGATTTGATCTAAATAATGAAAAAATAACATCATTGTTGATTTTTTGCACATGCAAAATTTAGAACTTAAGTTGTATGCCATGCGGGCTGGGCCCATCTGACATGGATGTCATGTATTCATCTGATTCACTTGCACCAGGGCCCATGTGACACTTCAACAAGTCCCACTCAACACCCTCACTACTAGAACAAGGCTTTACGATTGTCCACGAGCTCAAAAATGTATGCACATAAACACATCTAAACCTTACTTTTGTTCTTACAATATCCTTTTACCCATATAATTGTAAAACCTTTCACGTACCCTTTTAGATCAAGCTTTATGCCATGCTATGGTATTACACCCTTACACTATCCATTGAAATGTATATGCATAAATCATAACTCTAACCTCTCTGTCCTTTCGCTCAAACTGGTTACTCATAACCCTGTAGTAAGATCTTTCAAAGTGCAATAGACCTTTACACTTCTTTGCTTACAAAACCATTCGTATAATTGAGAAACCTCTGGCCAAACCATTCCGCTACTACAAAAAAAAAAGTGTATCCTCTTAGAACATGAAATCCTTTACGCTTCTTCGCTCCATTATGAAGCACAACCATGGGAACAAAAGAATAAGGTATTTCGCTCTTACGTGAAACCCTACACCATAAGACCGTAAAGGATGAACTTTGAGCACTTTACAAATCCCTTTCAAAAATTTGAAGGGAAACCTACAGATTTTGGACTTAGGATATTTTCATAGCTATGTTAAGGGACAAATGAGAATTTAATGGAATTTGACAATACATGAAACAAGGCACAACTAGGGCAACCTAAAATTTTGAACAAAATGAGTGAAAACCCTAATCTGCTTAATTCAAAAGACCTAAATGATTTTTCACCAAAATTTTAGAGTTTTTTCTACACTATGAAAAATCAAACCAACAAATTAAAAGATAGCTTCAATTAATTTATGAATCTAACAATTTTTTTCTTTTCTTAAATGATGGGATTTGCAAATGAAATAGTTAAAGGATAAACTCATCGATGTCATGACAACACTTTTTGGACCCAACCTCTTTCAAAGATATGGGCTCCTTGAGAAAT
This sequence comes from Cupressus sempervirens, assembly GCA_028749045.1. Classification (NCBI taxonomy): domain Eukaryota; kingdom Viridiplantae; phylum Streptophyta; class Pinopsida; order Cupressales; family Cupressaceae; genus Cupressus; species Cupressus sempervirens. The sequence continues at coordinate 971,414,257 of CM053785.1, forward strand.
AGGGTCGAGATTTGAATTATATTAGGTACAATTATAGGGGCCAAATAAAAAACAACCTTGTTATGAGTGGCCCCCCATATTCCTATTATTGAGTGGGAGAATCTTACAAAGGATGTCATTGAGAAAAAAGAAAGAGACGGTGGACAAATGGTACCACCTAAGGAAAGAAGATGTCATAATATTAAGAATGAAATTATGTAATAATTACTCTTAATACTTATGTGATCTATTATATTTCAAACTTCACATAGGCTACCTAACACATCAAAGGCAATCAAAGCAAGAAAAAAAAAAGGCATAGGCAACACAAGCTCAACTTGGGTGGATATTCAAAACTTGTTGCACAAATTATAAGTATAAGTAAATGAAACATTATATGCAAATATTTATAAATTGTAAAAAATTTAGTCTTGATGAAATTGATTACAAAAAAAAATTCATGATATCAAGAAAAAATATAGGCCATAGAGTTTTTAAAAAAAACTTCTAAAGACAACAATAAATTAGCCTATAGACAAGGTTATATCTGAACGACTTCAAGCAATGAGTGTGTAAGGTTCTTCTACTGGATTTATCGATGAGGTAAATAAGTCAATTGATTTTTATTTCAAATTGAATACTTTAGAAATTATTGTATTTGATATTAAGTTCCAAAAATATAAGTCGTTATATTTATTATAAGTAACGAAACAATGATTAGATATATTTTTAAAACTTTAAAGTGAATATATTTATATGTATTAAAATGAATGATTAGAATTTGTCTTGTATGTATGTATGTATATATGTATATATATATATATATATAGAGAGAGAGAGAGAGAGTTGATAAATGCACTAATCATTTACATTAGATTTTAGCTTGCCAATCCTAATACATCAGCCAAGTACTGTGGAGGCTATTGGAAATAACAATAGGAAAGTATGTTTGAAAAGGGGGGGGGGGGGTGGTGGGGGTGGGTCAACACTTTAAACTTTTGCCTCTAAAATACATCACTTTCATCCATCTCATAACTTAACATGTAAACTAAAATAACTTAAGCATCCATCACATCCATAGCATAAAATAAATAACACATAACACAATAAACCTTCGAAGGAGAAGGTAAAATTGGGGTGGGGATGACACCAAAAAATATTCACTACTACAATTGTAAAGTGTGGCTAATTATGGCTACAAATATATAATCATAAACTATGATCTACCCTCTGAGGGGTCTACTCTGTTAAAGGCTTACAAGACTATTAGGTCTCACCTTGACTAAAAGATTTCAAACTCACAATTAAGTAAGCACTCTATTAGGAGATTTACAACAATCTATTAGGACTACTCTGAATCACCTGTTAAAATGATTTAGCACTTGATCTTTGGTTAGCACCTATCTACTTGATGCGAGGTGTCCTCTTTACTATTTGTCTCTTGATCCTTCTGATTAGATCTATCCTCTCTAAACTTCTAAGTTCTTGTCTATGTTACTCTTAAACTGATTCTACTTTGCATAACTTTGTCATAGCCATCATCTCCATTGTTAATGCCTTCTATAATATTAGCATTTGCATCTTTTTCACATTCATACACTTCTTCTCCCATCCATTTTTCCCTTTACGATTTTCCTCCTTAAATAGGCATTGTGGAGATGAGCTAGGTCAAGATCACCAACTGTGATTGATCCATATTTCCTTCTTAAGCTTCCATAAATCTGATTGGCTTCATGCATTGTATGGGGATTCATAATATGACTCCACACTTATCTCTTATAATCATAATTTCATGATTATGTCAGCCAAAAAATGGTTTACATAGTATTTTGTGCTATTATAAACATCTATGCCAAAAATTGTTCACTTAGCATCAATAGGTTCTGATGCTTGGCCTTCACTATGCTCTTTATGCTTATACTTAGCTCCTGAATAACTCAACACTTACAATTTCTCAGAAGCTAAATCACTCAACACATATTATTTACTCGACACCTTTTGTTAGCTCAGCACTTGAGTGACTTGGCACACTCTGACTGCTCAGCACATACTATCATATTACTTGGCATGTATTGTTTGGACAATTGTGCTTGGCATGATTTGATCACTTGGTTCACACTGATTGCTAAATAATGACTAAGTGTTTTCTCCCTATAATGTCAAAACCATAATGAGATAAAAAGAGGTGTCAATTCCTCCTTAAGCTAGACTTATCAAAAGCTTATGATAGGGTGGACTAGAAGTTTTTAAAATGTGTACTGGAAGCTTTTGGATTTAATAAGAAATTTTTTGAGATGGTCCTTTTTCTTGTTTCCTCTACTACCTTCTCTGTGCTACTTAATGGTTCTCCAACTCCTTTCTTCCAAGCCTCCTATGGTTTAAGGCAAGGAGATCCACTCTCTCCTATCCTTTTCATTCTTATGGCTGAATTTTTAAGTAGATATGTGGGAAAAATGGTTACTTTAGGGGAATTTGTTGGGCTTAGACCTTCCTCTAAGAATCTTACTTGTTCTCATCAGCAATTTTTGGATGACTCAATTGTTATCATGGGAGAAGCTTCTGTGAGGAATGCAAGAAAATTAAGAGAGTTCTTGAGGATTATGGGTAGGCCATTGGTTAGATTATAAATTGGAACAAGAGTGTGATTTATTTTATCAATGTCAATGAAAATAGACAAAATAAAATTAAAAGAATCATTGGTTGTGAGATTGGTACCCCTCTGGGCTCATATCTTGGGTTACCTCTTTGTCTCAACCCTCTTGAAACTTTTTTTTAGGAATAAGGTGTCTCAACCTTGGATAATTCCTATTCTTATTATTTGTTTTGTAAAATGTTTTTTTTGCAAATAATGTTGATGTGTCGGCATCTTGAATTGTGTATAAGGAGATCATGACTAAAACGGTTATGATGGATTCCTATGACACGTAAGAGCTATGTTAGGAAGATTCAATGACAGGTGAAGACATGTGGCAACTGATAAATTTGAGTACTGTACACTCTACCCTAATACGGTTTACCTTTGGGAATAGCCCTAAAGTGAAGCACATGTTATAAGCATTTTTTAGGGTTGCGAAGAGAAGTGATGCGAAAAAGTGTATTGTTGGTATTATGAGTTGCTACTGGAGTCTTCTATTGTCACTATTGAACTTGCATTGCAAGTGTATTGTAACCTTGTGTTGAAGATAATACATTGTGCAGGTTCTGGAGGGGTGGGGTTGTTTTACCGAAAGGTTTTTCCCCACCGGCAAATCTTTGTGTTATGTGTTTCTTTCTCTGTCTATTTTCTTTATGCTTGCTTGGCTGAAATATTGTTGTTTACATGATATTGGATCTGTAAGTGAAAAAGATTTTAATAGGATTTGCACCATACTTCTCTTAAAAGATTAGTGTAGGAAGTTGTTTCCACACCTGAGTTTCCTTACACTTTTTGGAGTTCTTTGATTGACAAAATCCATTCAAAATTAGCTAGCTAGAATACATCCCTCGTTAGCTAAGATGGAAAGGTTATTGTTCTTAAATCAATACTAAAAAGTTTTCCTTTGTATGCTCTGAGTGTGTTTAAGATTCCCAAAAAGTTTTCTTTAACAATTGAGAAGATTCAAAAACATTTTTTATGGATACGTATGAAAAAGAAGAAAAGAATGGCTTTAATTGCTTGGGATAAAATCTGCATGCCTATCAACAAGGGAGGTCTTGGTCTTAGAAGGGTTTTAATAATGAATGATTCTCTTCTTGCTAAGCTTATTTGGAGATGGCAAAAAGAGGAGGGAGAATGGAGAGACATTTGGAATGATAAATATAATAGAGAGAACCTTGGATTTAGCCTCTTCCTTATCAATGAGGTGTCCCAAGGGGGTTCTAAAATTTGGAAACATGTTCAGAAAAATAAGTAAATTATAAAAAAGTGGGTCAGATGGAAGGCAGGAAATGGTAGGAATATTCTTTTTTGGGATGATATTTGAATTCTTGATCATACCCTTAGTTCTGATCAAAGGTGGAATGGATTTATGGATCAATGCAAAACCTATTTGGAATCTTTGTTGTTGATTATTGGGAAGAGGAAAAGTGGGTTAACCTCAATAGAGTGGATATCAATCTTAATGATCTCAAAAAAATCTTGAATGTTGTCTTTTTAATTCAAGATGAGGATACTTTAATATGGAAGTATAATCTAAATGGACTATTCTTTGTTTTTTTTTTATATACCAATTCTTTTGAAGAATATTAGGCACCTTGCTAGGCTAAAGCTTGGTATAAAGGAATGACCCCTAAAGTTAACATTTTTTTTGTAGATTATTTTGTAGGACAAAATTATAACCACTGATAATTTGATGAAGAGAGGTATGAATTTTGTTAATAGGTGCTATCTTTGCAAGGAATTGGAAGAGTTAGTTAATCATCTAACTATTCACTACTCTTATAGTAGAGGGTTATGGGAAAGGATATTTGGTTCGTTGAATTTGATTTGGGTCTCCCCCCTTACTATTCAAGAGTTCTTTAAAGGATGGAAGCCTCCTACTTGTAATACACTGATTATGAAGCTTTGGGATTTCATCCTCCCTTTTCTTTGTTGGGGAATGTGGAAGGAAATAAATGATAGGGTGTTTAGGGGTAAGGAGACTAACTCTATCTAGTTGTTGTATAAGATCAAGCATCTGGTGATTGAGAAGATTAGGACTGTTGGGAAAGGGCATCATCCCCAAATAGATTGGGAAGAAAAAGTGATTTAAAAATGGAATTTGGATGGGTTAAGTCTTTCTCAAAATGAGAATAACCTTAGAGATCTAGCTAGGTGGGATTGCCCTCCTCAAGGCTGGTGCAAGATTAATTTTGATGGGGCCTTGAAGGGCATCCCAGGGATGGTAGGCTATGGTGTCATCGTTAGAAACATGAATGGGGATAGTTTGAGTTTGATGGCCATCCCTATTGGGGAACAAACTAATCATGTGGTGGAAGTCAGTACTGCTCTCTATGGTCTAGTTATGCCAAGAGTATGAATTTGGACAATATTTGGCTAGAGGGAGACTCTCTCAATATTATTAATTATCTCAATAAAGTTAACAATCCTTCTTGGAAAATTCATAATATTATTTGTAAGGCCATTTATTTAATTAATTCTTTTTAGACTTCTATAATCACTCATAACTATAGAGAAACCAATCATGTTGCTAATTAGGATGGGAATATGGCTTGCAAAAGTAATGAGAAGCTAATTTGGAATCAAGTTGATGATATCCATTTCGAGGGAGCATCCTTGATTAAGTATGATAAGGTGAGAAGTAGGAAAAAAGGGCTTATTAATGATAAATAATACTATAACAATTAATTATTATTTGGGCAGATTTGGGGAGGTGCAAATTATGATTAGATGGGCAAAGAGTTTTTATTCATTTCCATATAGATTGGGGGCATGTTTATGTATCAATTTCTTCTATTGTTATATCAACACTGAGCTTTTCTTTCTAAAAGTGTAGTATGAGATTGTGAAAATTTGCAACAATTTCAGGGAAATGGAAGGAAGGAGAAAGTGTGTCAAACCAGCTAGTTGTAAGGATTTGAAAAAGAAGAAGGAGATTTGGGATATTCTAGAATAGGGGAAGTTTACGGGTTTTATGGAGAAGATTAAAGGTAGCAACCCTTCTATTACACACCAATTCATTCAAACATGGAAGGATTAGAGCATTCTAGTGGGTAATTAGAGAATGGAGGTTGCTGAGGACATCATACTAGAAGCTACGGGCCTTGATACTGAGGGGATCAACTTTTACAAAGACATGAGAGGTTTTGTATGTTCATTTTTATTGAATACTTAACTTTGGATGGTTTCTTTACTAAGATATTTGGGTACCGCTTTATGCTAGTGAACCAATTTTGGCATAGGTTAGGCTTAATCTACCCTTCTACCTTAGGAAATCCTTGGGTACTAAAATTTTTGCTATTCAAAATAATCTGAGGGTGACCATGCCTGTTACAAGGGTTGAATGGTGCTAGTTATGAACCTCCTTAAATAAAATAAAATGGATAAACCCCAGTTTAGTAAGAAAACCATGGAATGTGAGACAAAGGGGAGTGAACAGGATGAGGGCTTTGGTGAAGAAATAGAGGATGAGTTTGAGGAGATTGAGGTTAAGAAGAGGAAAAGGCTAGAGCTTTGTAGCTCGTCTAGGAAGAAAAGGAAGATTAAGGAGATTAATTTAGATGTAGATATAGATTCTAAAGAGGAGTTGGAAGAGGGGAAAGAGAAAAGTGGTATTCCTAGCAAGGACTCTAAAAATAAAAGGAAAAAAGAAGATAGGGCCCCAAGCATTCCTTCTAATGATGGACCTCTAATCAAGAGGATGGAGCAAAAAGGAAAAAAATGCACTTCACCAAGGGAAGATGGATGCTAAAGGGCATGTGGAGACTGATTATGAAAGAGATAATGTTGGTGGGGATGAGGATGACCTTACACATAGAAATTGTAATGATGACCAAGGGTTTTTGAAAGGGATTTTTGACAATTTGGGGCTGATGAGGAAGGAGACTACTAGTTTGTAGTAGCAGATGTTGGACATTGTTAGAGAATTTGACTAGCTCAGCAAAACTACTAAAGGGGAGAGAACTCTGGGATGACATATTGATAAGATCTCTGAGGTGATTAGTAACACTGAAGACGTTAAGAATTTAATGAAATGTGTTTCACCCCTCAAAGCCAAAAATAGAGCTTTGGATTAGTTGATAAAACATTTCTAGAAAAAAGATAGATGGTTTGGATAACATAGTGGTTAATATGGAGAAGACAGTCAAGAAATTAGCTAATCAGAATTGCTCTATTTTGAAGATAGTGGCTGACAAAATTAACACTCTCCTGAATAATTTTGAATAAGGGAAGGTTCAAGGTTCCAAGGAAGTGAAAGATGATCAAGGACCTATCAAGTGCACCAGGGCCAACTAGAAGAAGATAGAGGGTGTCAAAGCCAAAGAAATGGATGATCTAAAGGCCTCTATAAAAAACATGAATATCCTTGCAGATTAGGCATTGGATCTATCGAAGACCCTATAGCTAGTTTTGTGTTGTCTTTTTGTTATCTTTTCCAGCTTGTTGTTTTTAGCTACTTGTTTTAGCTTGTACTGCTCTTGGTGTTGATGCATAGTTCTTCCAGGTTTCTTAGTTTTTATTTCTCTTCTACTCTTTAAAAGGTTTTAGGTCCTTTAAAACCTATTTTTACTTAATCAAAATAGAGGCATCAATTCAAATGGGGATTGTAGTACTAGACATATATATTTTCTATTCAATTTTATATTTCTGAATTATTAATAAAAGTAAATATTTTAAATTGAATTTTGTGTAGTGATAAATATTTAACTATAATATGTGTTGGGAATAAGAAAACATCATGTATTGCAGTTGCAAGGGATGCAGAGGTTGTTCCTAGTGAGTGTGTTGAGTTCCAAGCCAGTGGGCAAGATGATGTGGTTGGACAAGGTAAAGAGCACTACAATGTTCTTTAGAATCTTTAAAGTCTCAATTTTTTAAATTTAACCCTTTTATTTGTTATTACAAAGGACCCACCTTTGCAAAGGAGAGTGAGATCATGTCCATGGGTGAGAACAAATATTGATGATAAGATAACATTCACTAACACATAAGTTTTCTCAATGAGTACTTTGGAGGTCTTGGGAGGAGCCTCGGTGGTTGCTTTGGAGAGTGCTTGGACTAGTACTCAGTCAAAGAAGGATTGGAGCTCGACATGCTCTTGGAGCTTGGTATGGTCTTTGGTTGCTTGGCATGATCTGGGAGCTCAACTTGCTCTTGGATCTTGGGATGGTCTTTGGTTACTTGGCATGGTCTAGGAGCTCAGCATGCTCTTGGAACTTAGTATGGTCTTTGGTTGCTCAACATGGTCTAGGAGCTCATTTTGCTCTGGAAGCTTGGCATGGTCTTTGGTTGCTCAGCATGGTCTAGGAGCTTGACATGGTCTTGGAACTTGGCATGGTCTGTGGTGCTTAGTTTGCACTATGAGCTCAATGATGCTTAGGAATTTTCTAGTGCTTGGCTTGGTTTTGGTTGACACTCAATTTGGTCTTGGTCCCTATGGGTGCCAAGTTGTCTATGAGCTAACTTTTGGACATTTAATTTATGTATGGGTATTTAATTTATGTTGTAGCTTATTTGTGGCTTAGTTGAGTATAAGTAAGAGGTTTTGTGGAGTTTTGAGAGTGAATTCATTTAAGCTTGGAGAAGGGAATGAAGTATAGATGTGAATTTGAAGAGCTAGGAGTGTGGCTTGGGAACCAGAGAATTGCTTGGTGGACCTAAGGGTACAAGTGCATATTATTCTTGGTGTTCTTATCTAGTTGTGTATCTGGACTAACTGGGATTGGGTTTGTAAGTTAGATCTTGTTGGATCTTGTAGAACTAATATTGTAATTATTGTTTGTATTTGGCCCTAACACATAAGGCCTTATAGCTTGGCATATTGCATGTAATCAGTTATATCTATGAATAAAGAATTGTGATCTAGTATCAGATCTTGCATTATTGTTGTTTTGTTGTTGTGTTTCTATTGTGGGGTTATTTGTTGGGGGTTTGGACATCTCCTTTGGGGATTCTCCCACCTTGCACTGTGTTAAATGGTATTAAAGTGAAGGTTGTTCCTAAGTGTGTAAACAAATCGTCAAAGCTAAGGTAATTTGCACCAAGACTTGGGTTGGAGAAATGGATCTGATTTGATCTTTGATCTAGTGGTGGATTTTCTGTCTAGAGTCCTAGATCTCTTGCTTGTGAGGTGGCAGATCATGGTTCTGACTTGAAATTATAGAGGGCTTGTAGATGGATTCTTAGATGTAAAGATGGAAGATTGATCTTGTTGAAGCATGATCGGAGAGAGTTTGTGGATTATAGATTTGTGGTCTTGGAATTGTGATGTGGTTCTTGATTGTTCATGTGAGGTGGTAGATTGTGATCTGACTTGTAAACAATTCAAGGTTGTCACAAGGAGCATGGGAAGGATTTGTTGCAAAGGGTATATGAAGATCTTGGGAGATGGCTCTAAGAGGATTGGACCTTGAGATGATTGTGAATCTTTGCAATGTGGTGGAGAGGAGGTTTTTTGAGATGTTTGCTCAGGTTGAAGCTAGTTTGGCTGATCAAACTAAGGAGGTGGTTTCTCAGTTCGAAACTAGCTTGGTTGATCAAGTTAGGGATGGGGCGAGGAAGAAATTCCATGGATGTTTGTGGAGTTTGAGTCTACCAATCCAAAAGAAATTTGTTTGGCTAGTTAAGGGACTTGTTCATGAGAGAAGAAGGCATAGCAAGGTCGAGGTGGAAGAGTTTGGTTTTGTTGATCAAATTGTGGAGTCTGATACAGAACTCGTAGAGTAGCTAGAGGTTATTGCTAAAGATATTCCTAACCTTGTTGATGCTAGGATGGAGGTTGGTTTTCATGATCAGTCGATTGGGTCTGACATGGAGATTGCAAAGCACTTGATCATGGATGATCTGGTTGTTGTTGGTGATGAGTTATGTGTTGCAGAGCATCTTGTTATGAGAAATGAGATTGTTGGTGTTGTGAGTTTAACATGTGTTGATGGAGATCTATATATTGCTATAGATGTGGAGTTTGTTGTTACTAGTGTGGATTCACTAGTTGCTCATGTGGATGAGGGTTTTCTATTGAAGCATTATGTTTAGTTTGTTCCTGGAAGTGAGCATGCTAATGGGTTAGTTGAGATTTTGATGTTTGATAGAATGATGTAGATGCGGATTATGTGTAGATTAGTTTTCTTGTCCTTGTTGGAGTGGAAAACTTTGGTGAAGAGAAAGTTGGATGTTGATCTTTCTTTGGGCATCAAAGTAAGGGACACACTTTTCTATTTATTTAGGGAGTCTAATGTAGGAGCATCTTGGGTTTACTTAGTGACTACTTTGGAGGTCTTGGGAGGAGGCTCAGTAGTTGCTTTGGAGAGTGCTTGGACTGGTACTTAGTCAGAGAAGTATTGGAGCTTGGCATGCTTTAAGAGCTCAACATGCTCTTGGAGCTCAATATGGTCTTTGGTTGCTCGGCATGGTCTGGGAGCTCAACATGGTCTTAGAGCTTGACATACTCTTGGAGCTCAGTATGGTTTTTTGTTGCTCAACATGGTTTGGGAGCTTAGCTTTCTCTAGGAGCTTGACATGGTCTTTGGTTGCTCGACATGGTCTGGGAGCTCAGCATGGTCTTGGAACTTGGCATGGTCTATGGTGCTCAATTTGCACTATGAGCTCAATGATTCTTAGGAGTTTTTTGGTGCTTGGCTTGCCTTTTGTTGACACTCAGTTTGGTCTTGGTCCTTCTGGGTGCCAAGTTGTTTGTGAGCCAACTTTTGGACATTTAATTTATGTATGGGTATTTAATTTCTATTATGGTCGACTTGTGGCTTAGTTGGGTATAAGTAAGGGGTTTTTGTGCAATTTTGAGAGTGAATTCATTCTAGCTTGAAGAAGGGGATGAAGTGTAGATGCGAATTTGAAGAGCTAGTGTTTTGGCTTGGGAACCAGAGGATTGCTTGGTGGACTTGAGGGTACAAGTGTAGATTCTTCTTGGAGTTCTTGTCCAGTTGTGTATTTGGACTAGTTGGAATTGGATTTGTAAGTTGGATCTTGTTGGATCTTGAAAAATTGATATTGTAATTATTGTTTCTATTTGGCCCTAACCCATAAGGCCTTACAGTCGAGCATATTATATGTAATTAGTTATATCTATGAATAAAGAATTTTGATTTGGTATCAGATCTTGCATTATTGTTGTTTGTTAAGGGTTTGGACATCTCCTTTGGGGATTCTCCTACCTTGCACTGCATCACTAGAAAAGTTAGAAATTCCTTTTAGGAAAGAAATTGGACCATATCTATTGAATTGGACAACATAAAAAGGTAATGTATGGGCTACTAACATCACTAAACTCCATACAAGAAAAGACAAAAAATTTCAAAAAATGAGTCAATCTCTTGGTGTTTTAGATTTGATAGTAGTAAGTAAAAGGACGAGCATATACTTCAAAACTAATAGAGAAACCAAAACTAGTAAAGGACATCATTGGACAAACAACATTTTTTTAAAATAATTTGGCTAACTGTTGCAATTGCGACAACCTATTCCAATGGATAGTCATCACTCCCATAGCACAAATATTGCAAACCCATTGCAATTGTGGTGGCCTGTGCTGATGGATAACCATCACTCCTACAACATAGCAATCACAAAACCATTAAAATTGTGATGGAACACTAGAAGATTAATACAACATAATTGTGGTGGTCTCCTATCATAATTGGGATGACATCAAGATGAACTCTTGCCCATTCCATCTTCTAAGTTACAATAGTTTTATCCATCACAATTATGATGGAACCCCTTTTTGTTGCAATTTGTGACAATAAAATTTCAACACCCATCTGACTATTAAGATTAAACCATTGATAGAAATAACAATTACATGCAAATATATCTAAAGAATTTATGAATTATGTATAGTACTTTCCTAATCAGTCATCACAATCTAACAATCTCCCACTCGAGGATTGATCAGGCTCCATACTAAACAACCATCTCCCACTTGGAGACTGATCTTATAACTATGTTGCTACTCTACGAGGCTCCCACTGGATCAAACCACCCTAGACTCTACTATTCTTTTATTCATGTTTAGTCTAGAAGACCAACCGAAGTTGAAGAGGAGTTCAGTTTCTCCCTTGTTACTACCTTTGTCAACATATCTGCTAGATTGTCATTTTAATGTATCTTCTCCAACTTTAACTATCCATCCTCCAAAACTAACTAAATGAAATGGTACCAAAATTGTATGTGTTTGGTCTTTGACTGTAGAGATGAATTCTTTACAAGATGAATGACACTTTGACTATCTATAAACAAATAATTATGCTTCTAAGGGTGTTCCAATTCTTCCAAGAAGAACTGAAGCCATATCATCTCATTGGCTACCTCTATAGTAGCTACATACTCTACCTTTGTAGTGGATAAAGCATTAACCTTTTATAACTGAGAAGCCCACCTCATAGCTGCCCCACCAATAGTAAAGACATAACCTGTAGTACTCCGCCTAGTATCAATATCCTCTACCAAATCTAAGTCAACATAGCCCTGTAAATTAGTAGTAGAGCCCCCAAAGTGTAAAAACTTAGGAGATGTTCCTCTCAAATATTTGAGAATCCATTTAATGACATTCCAATGCTCAATTCTTGGATGACTCATATACCTACTAATGACTCCTATTGCATGTGCAATATTTTCCCTAGTACATACCATAGCATACATCAAGCTTCTTATAGCTGAAGCATATGGTACCTTAGACATCTTATCCCCCTCTTCCTATGTCTTGGGACAATTATCCTTAGTCAACTTCAAATGACTAGGTAAAGGTGTGATAATAGCTTTAGCATTCTCCATAAAGAAATGTTGCAACACCTTCTCAACATAATCAGCCTGAGATAGTGTCAATTTTCTATTTTTCTATCTCTAGAAATCTTCATACCAAGGATTTGTTTTGCTGACCCCAAATCCTTCATAGCAAATGCATGTGCTAATTGGCATTTCAGCCCCTTAATGCGATCCATGTTAGACCTAGCTACAAGCATATCATCAACATATAAACATAAAATAATGTAGCTATCATCATCCAACCTCTTAAAATAAACACAATGATATGAATGACACCTATTGTATCCATGCTAATGCATAAAATTGTCAAATTTCAAATACCATTGCCAAGGTGCTTGCTTCAAGCCATATAAACTTTTTTTCAATTTGCACACTAAGTTCTCCTTACCTTTGACCACAAATCCCTATGGATGAGCCATATATATATATATATCACCATGAAGGAAGGTTGTTTTAATATCAACCTACTCTAAATGCAAGTCTTCAATAGCCACAAGACTTAAAATAGTACGAATAGAAGTCATCTTAACAATAGGAGAAAATATCTCATCAAAATCAATGCCCTTTTTATGTGCAAATCCTTTCACAGCTAACGTGACTTTAAATCTTTTCTTACCTTCATCCTCTTCTTTTAACCTATAAACCCACTTATTCTATAAAGCCTTTTTACCTGCAGGCAATTTACATAACTCCCAAGTCTTATTTTTCAACAAAGAGTCCATTTCTTCTTTCATTACAGACTCCCACTTAATCTTTGTATCCACCTACATGGCTTCATCATAACATTTAGGTTCACTAGCATCTGTTAATAAAATAGAATACAAAGAGGGAGAAAATTTATTTGGAGGTCTAATTTGCCTTGTTGACCATCTAACATTCACTGGTGTGTGTGCTATTTGTTTTTGTGGTTGTTTCACATCATGAGGAATGGATAGAACATTATCTTTTGGAGTATCATCCAACACTACATAATCATCTTCTTTCTTCTCATGTTGCTACAACAGATCTTTGTACAACACTTTCCCATTGAATATGGCATCCCTGCTTGTTACAATTTTATGATTTTCAAAATCCCAAAACCTATAACCAAATTCATTAATGCCATATCTAAAAAATACACATTTCTTTGACTTAGCTTCTAGATTGGTTCTATTTTTAGAATCTATGTGAGTAAAAGCTTCACAACCGAAGGTCTTGAGAAAAGAATAACTCACCTTCTTACTAGTCCATGCTTCCTCTAAAATACTACAATCAAATATATGGTAGTACTAACAACCTCCACCCACATGTATAAGGGCAACCCAACATGCAACCTCATGCTCCTTTCGCACTCCATTATAGTCCTATTCATGCATTCAACCACTCTATTTTCCTATGGAGTCCTTGGAACAATTTTTTGTCTACGAATACCATTAGTGGAGCAATAATCTTCAAATTCATGACTGCAATACTCACCACCATTATTAGATCTGAGACATTTTAATTTCTTAATAGTCTCATTTTCAACCAAGCATTTCCATTTCTTAAAAGTTTGAAATACATCAGATTTTTGTCTAAGGAAATAAACCCATACTTTTCTAGTTGCATCATCAATAATGTAATATAATAATGAGAGCCACCAAGGGAGGATACCTGAGTTGGTCCCCATACATTTGTATGCACAACCTCTAATTTCTCCTTTTTGTTTTCCTTTTGAGTCTTTACAAAACTCACTCTCTTTTGTTTTCCATACACAACTTTCACAGAAATCCATATTAACACATTTTAGACCTAGTAAAACTTTCTTTGAATGAAGTACTTTCATACCTTTCTCACTCATATGCCCAAGTCTATTGTGCCACAGTGCTATATCATAATCTACAGTAGCTATTTGTTCTCCCTTCTCAACTGTAAGAATTGTTCTTGAACATTCATTTTTTTTTAAACAATTAAATTAGAAGAAATAATATGACCTATACAAAGATATAAGGTGCCTAGTTTCACACCTTTTTCTACTACAAGGGAACCTTTTGAAACTTTCCAATTTTTATCATTAATAGTAACTACACAACCCTCATCATCGAGTTTCCCTACTGAAATTAAATTCCTACTTAGCCTTGGAACATGTCTTACCTCATGTAGTAGCCAACGATTCCCATTCTACAACTTAATCTTAACTTTTCCCTTTCCAACAATTTGATAGGGTTCATTATCCCCCAAATAAACAAGCCCAAAATCCCCTTGGACATAATCAGTAAAATAACCTCTATGAGATGTAGCATGAAATGAAGCACTAGAATCTAAAACCCATTAATCATCAACACTTTCTAAAGATAGAAGAAAAGCATCCTCTTCGGATTTGTTACGTACCAGATTTGCCTCCTTGTCTCCATCTAGTTTATCTCCTTCATTTTTCTTTCGATTCTAGTAATCTTTCTTTTTATGACCTAGTTTCCCATAGTACCAGCAATTTTTTGGTCCTCTTGATTGAAACCTCCTCCCCTTTGACTTTCCTCTTAATTTCCCATGATTTTTAGAATTACTTCCTCTCTTAGTCGTTCTGCCCCTGTTTGTACATTCAAAGCACTTCCTGATGTAGATCCACTTGAGGATTTCCTACAAGTTTCCTCACTCAAATAACATCATCATATTTTAGGGTACTAGATCTAGGAACAAAATTACTCATAGCCATTACCAAGCCATTCCAACTTTCAGGCAAAGAACACAAAATCAAGAGAGCCCTAATTTCCTCCTCAAAATTGATACCCATAGAAGATAACTGACTAGTAATATTATTAAACTCATTTAAATGATCTACAATAGATCCACCTTCTACCATTTTCATATTAAATAAATGCTTCATGAGAAATACCTTGTTTGAAGTGAAGGGCTTTTCATATAGTGTCGCTACAATTTTCATCAACTCTTATGTTGTCTTCGCTTTTGTAATATTAAATGCCACTGATGGTGCTAGGTATAATCAAATGCTTCCAACTGCCTTTCTGTCTAAAAGATCCCATTCATCATTTGACATAGATCCCTAATTCTTGGTTTTGCCTTTTAGCAACTTCCATAAATCCTTCTGATAAAGATAGTCTTCCATTTGCATCTTCCATAACTAGAAGTTTTGCCCATTAAACTTGTCAACCCTCAGCTTACATTCATCTACCATCACTCCCACTCAACTATGAGACTTTTCTGTAGAGGATAACTAAAAAAAAAAACCTCACTCTAATACCACTTGTTAGGATTAAACCATGGACAAAAATAACAATTACATGCAAATATATCCAATAACAAAAAATAATAGATCACACAGAAAAGAACGCAAGACACCAAGATTTAACATGTTTCATCCAATCCCTAGGCTATGTCCACCAAACAACAAGTTTGACATTATTACGATCTAGTGATTATAACCTAATTACAATTTTTAATCCCTTACAGCTCAATATTGCCGCAAGAACCAATTTCGCATCACAACTATCAAACAATCCCTAATCCTAAGTTTATGAAGTATGTACAGTACTTTCTTGATCAGTCACCACAATCTAACACTGACGAGAGCCAATTCATGGTTCTTTGACTTGGGTGATGGGTGGCTGTCATAATTGTAATGTCCTATCATCATAATTCATGCCCAAATGTAGTAGTGAGATTCAGTAGGGCCTAATGACTCTATAAATTATTACCTTGAATATGATTCTAACATTAAATGTGATAGTGATTTCCTTATCACTTGGGAAGAGCCCTCCTATCTCATGAGAAACCAACATGGAGCTGAATCCCTGATTGATTTTTTGACTTCCACACCAATAAATAAATGGAAGGAACCTATTATCTAGCCAAGAAATGATCCAAAGGTCCAGAAGGCCCTTATGCCAGATGTAAATATTTTAAAGAAGTCTAAACTTATACCTACCTTTGACATTGTTGAATTCAAATCTCTCCTCTTGATTACTTAAAATTTAATCCAAGTGAATTAGATAAATTGATTGAATTTGTAAGGGTTTTTGGCTCACCAAATAAGGTTCAACATGTTAATGTTGTATCTTCCCATGATTCATTAGTTCAACCATCTATTAGACCTAAAATGAGCTCTCTGATAGAAGACACATCTATACATGATGAAACTTCACAAACTTTGTGACTCTTGAAAAGCCTAATCCTTTTTATGTATATCTATTCATTCAAGGTCACAAGCTAAATAATTATATAATAGACTTTGGGGCCTTTGATAAAATCATTCCTTCTTTTGTTACCAAAGCCTTAGATTTCCCTATGACCAAAACCTTTGGTAAATGTTATGAAATGCACTCTAAGCTGATGTAGGAGCACCTAGGGATCATAGTGAAAGGTCCTAGAAGTTTTTTCTTATAGGTGGTTTTAGTCAATCACTAGGGAATAAGAGCTAAATATGAATACCCAAGGGTGTGATTAGAGTAATGTATATAAGTAGGTGAGTTTGAGAAAGTGGAGAATCAAGAAGTGTCCTTAGAATGTCTAAGTTTCTTGTAATTGCTCGAATGGGTCAAGAGTTGAACAAGCTTTGACCAAAAAATTCTTTAGTTGGGATAGAGAGTTAGAATTTAGTTTTGGACCTTACTAGACTCATTTAAGTTGTCTTGAGGTCTATACATGGTCAAAGTGCAAAGTTGTAAAAAGTTGTTCAAGCAACTTTGCATTTTGCAAAAGTTGCAATTGACAACATTGACAATAATTTGCCAAAACCAAGAAACTCGTATTTTTTTAGTTATGGGTCAGTATAGGAAGTTTCCACACATGAAAAAGGGGTATAAAACACCAGTATACACCTAGGAGAAGGGTTGGTGTTCATTTCCTATTACAATCATCTTGCATGCTCAAAATCCAAATGTTAATGGATTGATTGGGTTTACTGATTTACATTTCTAGTTAGGGGATTAAATGTAGAATTATGTGTTTTTATTTGGATTCTTGAAATTATATTTAGGTAGGCATTTGAAAATAATTTTGTAACTATATAATTCACTACCTTGATTGGAGAAGCATTGAGAATAATGGCTCTCTCTTGAATTCAAATTGTCGAATTCATATGGCCTCTTGGAATCAAGAAGAGAAATGTGTGTGTGTGTGTGTGTGTGTGTGTGTGTGTGTGTGCATGCGTGCACATTTTTTTGGTCTTTAGGAGATGGCTTTCTATTTTTAAAGCAAAGCCCTAGGCAAGTAAGAGGCTACCCTACTAGGTGAAGTTCAACAAAATAGAGTTCAGATGCATAATAGATGGGTTGAAATGATAACTCTAGTTTTTTTGGAAGGAGGGAGTGATGAATGAAGTTCCACTAAGCCAAGGGACAAGTCTTTGGGAATTCATCTTGAAAGGGTTTTGAGTGACCCTAGTGAATTGATGTTTGTAATCCTTAAAACCCTTTAAAATAGGGATAATTTGGAAAGGGACTATACTGACACCTTGGTGACCCAAAACCATGTGAATCCTAGAGTAATCTAAAAAGAGTATCCTAATCTTGATTTTTTTTGACAAATCCTTTATAAATTTGTAAAACTAAAAACCAAAAAGATCAATTAGGAGGCCTAATTGCTACTAGCCCCAGTAACCCTCCTAGACAAGGAGTTCTTGAGATCATATGCAAACTAATGACTCAAACCTCTTCAAGAACCTTAAAGAGCATAGAATTCATTAAAATCGAATCTCTACTAGTCATGGAATATTGGTGAGTTTATTGGTTCATCCTATGGTTAGATTCAAGATAGGAGATGAAGCTTAACTTTGGAGTTTGTGAAGAGATTCAAATCGATGGGAGTGGATTGGTGAAGTAGAGGAATAGGGGAAGTAATCCCTTAGTTTTGGGGTGAAGATAATACCCTAAGAAGGATATAGAATAGGCATGAGTGTCTTGGTAGATAGACTAAGGAAGAGTAGGAATCCCTTCCCATCAAATTGGTATTAGAGCTAGTAAAAGATTTGGGATAAGTGCATGTGTGGCTTGGAAGGAGAGTCAATAGGTGAGAGAACCATAGTGATGAATATAGATGTAGAAAGGGATTTGATAGAACAAAGGGAGAGAAATAGGATCCTAGAAGAGTCTTTAGAGGCCATGAAAGATAAACTTGAAAAGGTTGTAGAGACAACATAGCAAGTTAAAGAGAAACTAGAAGAACTGAGGATAAGGGCAAAGATATAGTTGAAGAAGATATATAACCTGAATCAGATTGACCAATGAAATAATAACCCTTCCTCAAATCCCTCAAGGAAATGAGTGGAAATTCATTGGAAGGTATATCCTTTTTCATAGGTAAGATGGTTTTAGAGTTGGTAATGAAATGGATAGAGGGAATGTAGAATCACTTTGAGTGTGAAGGAGTCATAAAGGCTCAAAAGGTGAGAGTTGAAAAGGCAAGATTAAGGGGACCAGCCTTAACTTGGTGGAAGTTTCTCCAAGAAGAAAGGGAAAAAGAACAAAAGAAGCCAATAACTAACTAGAAGGCCATGGTGGCCAAAATCAGGGATAACTATCTACCTAAGGATTATGAAATACAACTTCATAATAATAGATAAAGTTTAAAATATAAGGACATGGATGTTGCCTCTTATACAAAGGAGTTTTAGAAACTATATTTAAGGTCCAATATCCAAGAGGATGAAAGTGTGAAGTTTTTAGGTATCTAGGTGTCTTGAGACATGGGATTCAAGAAGAGATCAGTCTATGGACCCCCACCACTATTCACAAGTGTTTTTAATTAGCACTTAAGGTGGAAGAGAAGAACAAGAAGAGGCAAGAAACCAATTCAAGGGGTAGAGAAAAAGGTAGAGATTCCAAAGGTACCAATAGAGATGGATATGGATGAAGGAACAATGACTCCAAGAAATAAGGAGACTCCAAGCTCAATGAGAAAAGTAGTGATGGTAACAATAGGGGTGATTACAATAGGGGAAGAGGCCTTAATAGTGCAGGAAGAGGAAGATTCAGTGGTTTTGGGAGGAGTACACAATTTTCTATTATGAAGTCATATTGTTGTGCAACCTAGGACACCTAGCCTATAGATATCCTAATAATGAAATTTCCTCATCCGATGGAGAGAAGAAGGTGACCTATGCTCAAGGAGATGATGATGATGTTACTGATTCAAAGATGAAACTATCTTTAGAGAAAGGAGAAAACATGATGTTCAAAAGAGTTTTGATCAAAGAACCAAATAAAGAGGAACCTAAACAAAGAATTTCACTATTTAGGATCAAATGCAAGATACTTGGAAAGCTTTGCAAAGTAATAATAGACTTAGGGTCCACTGATAACATCATCTTAGAGGAAGTAGTGGAGAAACTAAAACTTGTTAAGAAACCTCATACTCATCCTTATAGAGTGACTTGGTTGAATAAGGGACAAAATGTGCTAGTGAATGGACAAGCTTGGTTTGAGTTTTCTATTGGGAATATAATGACAAAATACTTTGTGATGTATTACCCATGGATGCATGCCATATTTTTTGGGCATACCATAGAAATTTTACAAAGATGTTGTGCACCAAGGAAGGAAGAATGCCTACACTTTCAAGAAGAATGGAGTAACTTATAAAATATAGTCCTTAGTGGATGATAAAACTAATGAAGCAACAACAATACACAACCTGTTGATGAGTGGAAAAGAGTTCTTGAATGACATCAAACATGATGAAGTGGTAGGATTTTCCATTGTGTTAAAACCCTAGGAAGAAGAAGTCACTAAACAGTCTACCATTCCTACTAAAGTGAAGCAGTTACCTGAGGGATTTCAAGACATCATCTATGAAGGAACACCTACTACCTCACACCCTCAAAGAATAGTAAGTCACCAAATTGACTTTGTACCAGGGGCATCCTTACCCAACAAAACTTCTTACTAGATCACTCTTTATCAATAAAAGGAGATAGCAAGACAAGTACAAGAATTGATTAATCAAGGCCTCATTAGGAAGAGTATCAACCCATGTGTATTTGAAGTGGTCTCAGCACCCAAGAAAGGAGGTAAGTGGAGAATGTTTACTAATTATGGGGCCATAAATAGGATCACTATTAAATATAAGTTTCCTATTCCTAGAATATAGGATTTGATGGATTGTCTAGGTGGGGCTAAGTACTACTCCAAGATAGACCTTAAAAGTGGTTATCAAAAAATTAGGATGAAAGAAGGGGATGAATGGAAAACTACATTTAAAACCATAGAGAGTCTTTATGAGTGGCTTGTTATGTCTTTTGGTCTTACAACTGCACCAAGTACATTCATGAGATTGATGAATGAAGTCTTGAAGGACTATATAGGTGACTTTGTGGTAGTGTACTTAGATTACATCATCATCTTTAGCAAAAAAAAAGAGGAGAACATGGCGCATCTAGAGTTAGTATTGAAAAGGCTACAAGAGGAGAAACTCATCATTAATCTTGAAAAGAGTGAGTTCATGAAACAAGAACTAGTGTACTTAGGCTTTGTGGTTTCCCAAGGAGATTTAAAGATGGATCCAAGCAAGGTAGAGGCTATTCTAAATTGGTGAACTCCTAAAATAGGGATAGAAGTTAGAAGCTTCCATGGATTGGCTCAACTTAATAGGAATTTTTTGAGGATATTTAGTGAAATTTGTGAACCTATACTAGATAACATCAAGGGAGGATGAAAAACAAATTTTGTGTGAACTAATGCAACATATGAAGGGTTTTAGAGGTTGAAGAAAGAAGTTGCTACAAAACCCATCCTAGTTTTGCCAAGTTTTGACCAATTCTTCTTTATAGAGTGTGATGTTAGTCAAATTGTTGTAGGAACATTCCTAAGCCAAGAGGGAAGACCTATGGCATTTTTCAATGAGAGATTAAATGAGGCTAATTCAAGATATTCTTCCTATGATCTAGAGTTGTATGTAGTAGTCCAAGCTCTTAGGAAATGGAGGCATTATCTATTGCCCAAAGAGTTTGTGGTCTACAAAGACAATCAAGATTTGAGATTCATCAACACATTGGAAAAACTCAATTTGAGGAACATTAAGTGGATGGAGGTATTACAAGAATGCACATTCACTATTAAGCACAAAAAGGGACTAGCTAACAAGGTGGTGGATGCATTGAGAAGGAAGATCTTAATAGTCTAAGAAATTCAATTAAAGAGCATTGGCCTAAAGTGATTCTAGGACCTTTATGAGGGAGATGAAGACTTTTCATAAGCTTACAAGGTATGTTTATCATTTAGCAATCATTTTCATAGTGATTTTTCTAACTATACCTTGCAAAATATTTTGTTGTTTAGAGATAACTAGTTTTGTATTCCAAGGGGTTAAATGACGGAAAACCTCATCCAAGAAAAGAATAATGGAAGTTTGAATGGGTATTTTGGTTTGAACAAAACATTAGTACTTGTGAGTAGGCACTACTATTGACCAAGAATGCAAAAGGATATTAGGAGATATGTTGAGAAATGTATCATTTGTTAGAAGGCTAAAGGAAACTCTTCCAATGCTGGTTTATATCAGCCTTGACCAATACCTAATAGGCCTTGGGAAAGCATAAGGATGGATTTCATAGTTGGTTTACCAAGGACAAGAATTGGTTTTGATAGTGTGTTTGTAGTAGTGGAAAGATTTGGTAAGATGAGTCACTTTATACCATGCAAGACAACTCATGATGCCAGCTACATAGCACACCTTTTCTTCAAGGAAGTGGTTAGGATTCATGGTCTTCCTATCAACATTGTATCAAATAGGGATGTTAAGTTCATGGGAAATTTTTGGAAAACACTGTAGAAGAGGTTAGGTACCAACTTGGCTCATAGTTTACCATACCATCCCCAAACTGATGGTCAAATAGAGGTCATCAATAGAGTGCTTGGTATATTACTGAGATGCTTAACCAAATAATATGGTCAATCATGGGATCAAATAATACCACTAGTTGAGTTTGCCTATAATGACATTGCTAATATAATCATTGGGAGAAGTCCATTTCAAATTGCGTATGGTTTCTATCTAAGTGGATTTTGTGAGCTTAGAGAGCCAAGGGGGCATGAGAAAGTCAGTGGACATGTTGAATATTTTTCCCAATCCAAGAAGGAGATCTATAATCAGGTCAAGAAGACTCTCATAGAGGTAAATCGGAATTAAAGAATAATTCAGATGAGGGAAGAAGATATGTCCATTTATAAGTGGGATATTGAGTGTTAATATACCTAAAAAAGTCTAGATTACAAAAGGGAGTTCCATGTAAACTTCAGATGAAAAGGATAGGACCATGTAAGGTCTTGGCCAAATATGTTCATAATGCATATAAGATAAACTTTCCTAAGGAGTTAACCCTTTCACCAATATTCAATGTGAAAGATATAGTTTCATATAAAGGCCTTGAACTAATAGAGGATACAAAGAACTTATAGGATTATAAAGAGGTTAAGGATATCAATATACCTACTCCGCTTAAACTACAAACTAAGAGGATACTTGATTCTAGGGTAAAGAAGAAGACTAGGCACAAAGTCTACATGGAGCACCTTGTGAAGTGGAAATATCTTCCTACTATAGAGGCTACTTGGGTAGCTGAAATTGATATCAAGAAGTTAGACATTGACATGGATGTGTTACCTAAAGATCCTACTTAGTTTCTTGTTGCAGGGGGAGGATGGTGCAGGAGCACCTAGGGATCATAGTGAAAGGTCTTAGAAGTTTTGGCTTGTAGGTGGTATTAGCCAACCACTAAGGAATAAGGGATAAATATGAAGCCTTGAAGGTGTGATTAGAGTCGTGTATATAAGTAGGTGGTGTGAGAAAGTGGACAGTCAAGAAGTGTCAATAGAATGTCTAAGTTCCTTGTAATTGCTTGAATGGGTTAAGGGTTGACCAAGCTTTGACCAAAAACTCCTGAGTTGGGAAATAGTGTTAGAAGTTGTTTTTGGACCTTAATATACTAATTTAAGATGTCTTGAGGTCTATACATGGTCAAAGTGAAGTTGTAAAAAGCTACTCAAGCAACTTTGCATTTTGCAAAACTTACACTTGACAAGATTGACAACAATTTGCCAAAACTAAGAAACTTGCAAATTTTAGGTTATGAGTCTATATAGGAAGTTTCTAAAAATTAAAAAAGGGGTATAAAAATTGATTACACATGCAAGAGAAGGGTTGGTGTTCAGATTGTGTGGATTCAACTTTGAAGTAATAACAAACTTTAAAGCATTTTCCTATTACAATCATCTTGCATGCTCAAAATCCAAATGTTAATGGATTTATTGCATTTACTTATTTACATTTCTAGTTAGTAGATTGACTATAAAATTATGTTTTTTTTATTTGGCTTCTTAAAATTCTATTTAGGTAGGTTTTTGAAAATCATTTTGTAATTGTACAATTCACTACCCTTAT
Source organism: Cupressus sempervirens (assembly GCA_028749045.1). Taxonomy (NCBI): domain Eukaryota; kingdom Viridiplantae; phylum Streptophyta; class Pinopsida; order Cupressales; family Cupressaceae; genus Cupressus; species Cupressus sempervirens. The sequence continues at coordinate 971,438,003 of CM053785.1, forward strand.
TGGAGAAGCATTGAGAATAATGGCTCTCTCTTGAATTTCAATGGTCAAATCCCTATGGCCCTTTGGAATCAAGAAGATAAATGTATATGTTGTGTGTGTGTGTGTGTGTGTGTGTGTGTGTGTGTGTGCGCGCGTGCGCTTGCATGTGCGCGCACGTGCATTTTGGACTATTTACGAGATGTTTTTCCATTTTTAAAGCAAAGCCCTAGATGAGTAGGAGGCTACTTGACTAGGTGAAGTTCAACAAAATAGAGGTCAAAGGCATAGTAGATGGATTGAAATGATCAATTCAATTGTTTTGATGGAGGGAGTGATGAATGAAGGTACAAAATTCTAAGGGAAAATTATTGGGGAAGTCATCTTGAAAGGGTCTTGAATGACCTTAGTGAATTTGTTATTTTTAATCCTTAAAACCCTTTAAAATAGGGATAATTTGGAAAGGGACTATACAGACACCTTGATGACCTAAAACTAGGTGAATCTTGGAGTACTCTAAAAAGGGTATCCTAATCTGGAGTTTTTTTTACAAGTCCTTTGGAAATTTCTAAAACTAGAAACCAAAAAGGTCAATTAGGAGGCCTAATTCCTACTAGTCTTAGTAGCCCTCCTAGACAAGGAAGTCTTGAGATTTTATGCAAACTAATGACTCAAACCTCTTTAAGAACCTTAAAGAGGATGGAATACATTGAAATAGAATCTCTACTAGTCATGGAAGCCCAATGAATGTCTTGGTTCATCTTATGGTGGTATTCAAGACAAGGGATGAAGCTTAGCTTTGGAGTTTGTGAAGAGTTTAAAATTTATGGGAATGGATTGAGGAAGTACGAGGATAGGGGAAGTAATCTCTTAGTGCTAGGGTGAAGATAAGACCCTAAGAATGCTATAGTAGTGCCTTGAGTGACCCGGTGGATAGACTAAGGTGGAGTAGGAATCAATCCTTATCATAAGCAAGTCCCACTAGTAAGGAAAATCAAAGATGCCCAAGTTTCCTTGGCTGAATTCCCTAAAAAAAAGTCAAATTAGTCATCCTAGTCACTAATATCCTAGCTAGTTATGGAATGTTTCTCAGCAAAATCTTTTGCAAAGACCTATGGGGAGAAATCAAGATAGATTGGTCCCAAGCTACTATACCAATCAATAGTAGGAAAGTCACACTGAAACCCAAAAATAAGGGAATTTTTATAATATTTCCCTCTAAACATCCCTGGTCCCACATCTTCTATCAAGAAATAGACTTTTCTAATTATGTTGTTTTACCTAAAAAAGAAGTGGTGGGATTAGAAGAACTAGTGGACAAAGGATTGTTGACCCTAGAGTTCAATGGTTGTTGTATGTCAATTGGTTTTGGAGCAAAAATTATACTAATTTCACCTTTTGGTAAAAAATTTCCTTAGGCCTTCAACCTCAAATTTAAGAACACTATTAATACTACTGAGTATGAGGCATGTCTTTTGGGAATAGAAGAAGCTAAAAAAAGGGGAATTAATCTTTTGAAGGCTAAGTGAGATGTAGAATTGATAGTAAAACAAGTCAGGGATATCTTTGTTGGAAATGTAATGCAAACTAGGTGAGTGAGAGCAGGGGGGGTGGTGAATTAGGAACCACTTAAACTTCTTCCACTTAATACACTTTATTAAGTTGTCTAATCTATTTGCAATCAAGAAACATAAAGTTGTAAAGTAAAAACACCATAATAGAATATTGGTAACTTAGAAACCCTCCAAGTAGAAGGTAAAACTGGGGTGGGGATGACACCCAAAATGCTTCACTACTATAGTAATAAAGTTGGCTTGTTAAGGATTACAAATAATCACTTCTGATTATCTTTCTTGGTTAAGAGTAATAAGTACTGTTAGGTCCACCTTGTGAAAGGATTTATATGATACAATTAAGTATATACTTTGTTAGGAGTTTCTATAAAGGACTGTTAGGTCCACCCTATTAGGGGATTTGGGATTGATGCACATATTAGGATGAATTAATAGATGATCTTTGAAATGGAAATGTGATTTATGATCAAGATCCTTTTAAGTAAAATTGATCATCTGACTATGATAGATGAGTCTCTTCCTTTCCTTGCATTGCTTATAGCCTTCTACATAATCTACTCTTCCATATTCGCTTATACAATGCTCTTCAACTTGTTCTTATCTTAATTTGGATAACCAAAACATCTTATACTTATATCCATCAAAATAGTTCTAACATAGGTTGGCTGCCATTATGCATGCTCCCATGTTGGCTCATCCTGATTACAAAAGGGATTTTATAATATATTGTTACGCTAGTGAACATACCATGTCTGCAATCTTGTTACAAAAGAACAAAGCAGGTGAAGAGGCTCCAATATCATGCATGAGAATTCCTTATAAGAATCAAGAATTGAGGTATTCTCTCATTTAGAAGCAAATTTTCTTGGTGGTGAGAGTTGTTAAGAATATTTTTCATTACATTCTATACTCTCACTCAATAATGCTTGTCCCAAGTATAGATGTTAGAAGTATCCTGACACAACAAGAGGTGGCAATAAATAATAGATTGATGTGGTTGTTGAAGGTTCAAGAGTTTGACCTTGAAATAAAGCCAACCAAGCCTAAAAGAGAACAATTCCTTTGCATATTAATAGCCAAGAACCAAGAAGAAATAAGTGAGGAGTAGTCAAAGGCATTATTGGTAATCTTAATAGATAGTTGGTTCTCAAATGTAGCTTACTATCTCACTTATGGTGAGTGGCCTGAACACTTGAAAGGTAAAGCAAAAAGGACCTTAAGATTGAAATATTCCAAGTATCTAATTATTGATGACATTTTGTATAAGAAATTCCTAGATAATACATTCCTTAGATGTGTGCACAAAGATCAACAGGACAAACTACTTCATACTTTTCATAATGAAGCATGCGGAGGACATTTTACTTCTATAATGACCACCTTCAAAAATACTTCAAAGTGGGTACTAATGGCTAGGAATGTTTCGTGATGTATATAAATGGGTTGGAAGTTGTGAGAAATATAAAAATGTTCTCAAGAAAATGTAAGCTAGTAGCACTCCCTCTAAAACTTGTAGTACTCGAAGAACCTTTCAAATAGTGGGTGTTAGAAATAATAGTTCACCAAGATAACTAGGGGGGGGGGGGGGGGGGGAGGGGGGGTGTTGAATCAATTATCCAATTAAAACATTTATCAAACTTAATTAATCTTAGCCATTCAATCAAAGTAAACAAAAACCATAACAAGATGCACGTACATAATTACACTAGATTTGTTAACTAAGGAAACCCTTGAATAGAGGGAAAACCCTAGTGGGAATGATACCCACAAAGATATACTGATATATATATTCCTTGTTAGAGGATGGACCTTTTTAGGAGTCTATAAACACATTAAATACATAAGTCTCAATAGACTTTGAATCCCGGTTAGGAGTTGTGGAAGGCAGAAGGACCCACTATCCAAACAACTTCTTAGTCAAGACCACTAAACTCCATTGTCCAACTGATCTCCCAATGATTCCTTGTAGAATAATTGTTTGTGTTGTGCTTTAACCCCTTTCCTCTATCCTATCAACCAAACTAATCATTGTCAAACCTTGTAGACTAGGTCACAAACCAAAGATCCAAATATCAAACCTCGAATCTTAAAATAAAACCTCGGCAATAAACTTTTCTCCAACTTCACTCTGCTCATCTTATCGTCGCATATCAACGTGTTTTTCTTTTATTCCACTCTTCATGCTTCATGAAATCATTCATACATAACAAAGTAAAATTTCCTTCCTTTATACCGAATACATAAAATAATTCTCTGAGTCGACTATTACATCTTCTTAATTAATTATTATAGGACCTCATTAAGAACATGTTATACTCAGCAATAACATTAATTTGTCACCTTGTAACTTGAATAAATTTCCATAGGTGTAATATTATGATGAGTGATCTTAGCCATGTCATCTCCAACATGTCTTCTACATGCCTTTAACCTTGCTTCTTAGAATAACAACTTTGCTAAGAGATATAACAAGTTTACCAGAACATGCTTTTGTAAACTCTATCTCATAACAGTCTTTACCAAAACTTGCATAACTTCTTCCAGAGTTAATATCTTTTGCACCCAAGGTTAGATGCACATTCTAGAAGATACTTAACCTCTCTAGTTAAAATACTCAACCATTTATCCATACCAACTTGATCTTTATCATTATTCTTCTATTAGATACCATAGAAAATCGCTATGTTGACATCAATGAAAAACATAGTCATGAATGTAGCATATCATCAAAATAATGATCTAATCATGTTTCTAGAATACACACCCATAGGAATATCATTAGAATTCATGCTTCCAATAGTGGGGTCTAGACTTCATTGGACTGGTCAATCCTACTTCTACTATCAAACATACTCATATCTTGACTGTTATTGATTATTTTACTAAATGGGTTAGGGCAGTGCCAGTAAAAAAAAGCCAAATCCAAAGTTGTCTGCAATTTCTTAAAAGAAAAAATCTTGGTTAGATTTGGAGTACCTAATAAGTTGGTAACTAACAATGCTCAAAAATTTTCTTCTCATGAACTACAACTTTTTAGTTATGATAATAGAATAAAAACTCTCTCATGCTTCAGACTACTTCCCTCAGGGAAATGACTAATAAAAGTCCTCAAATAAGAACATCATTTCCATTATGAGGAAGTTAGTTAGTTAAAATGAAAAGGACTTTCACAAAAGGTTGTATAAAGATCAATGGGCTAATCAGATGACTCTTAAGAGAGCGACTGGAATAACACATTTTGAACTAGTTTACAGTGTAGAAGCATAACTTTCTCTACCCCTTGAACTAGATGCGAACAAGATATAGAAGGTATTAGAGGATGAAAATTTTTGGAGTTCTTTACAAAGAGAATATTCTATCTCATGAAGATAGAAGAGGAATGGGAAAAGGTTGTAGATCACATTACTGAACACCAAGCTTGGGTTAAAAGGATCTTTGATCACAGAGCTAGACCTAGGAAGTTCAAGGAAGCTAATGAGGTGTTGTTGTGGGACAAGTGGAAAGAATAAAAAGCTTCTCATAGGAAGCTTGAATCACTTTGGAAGGGTCCTTTTGAAACTAATAGAATCCTCAAACCAAACTCTTTTAAACTGCGATACATGGATGAAACTAAAATGCCCTTGTCTTACAATGGGTAGGACTTTAAACTCTATTAGCTATAAGTATCCTTGACCTCATTCTTGTACATAGTGTATATATCTTGTGATTCTTTGGTGTATCCTAGTCTTTTTTTGTGAACTAGAGAATCTCAATTCATTTTCAGTCCCTTGCAATCTAAATCCCCAGTCCAAGCCAATTATTACTAGCCTCCTGACCTTGTAATTTTTATTCTTGAATTGTATCATTCTTGATTATTTCCTTTGTCATTTTGAACCTTGAACTTGAAACTTTGAACCAATTAGTTCAAATTTCAAGAGTTCAAGAGTTCACATCATCTTAGTCTTGTTGGGACATCTTATTCACAATTAGTCATGTTACCTTTTTTCTTGAACTTGTACTCTTGAACAAATTGAGTTCAAGGTTCAAGGTTCATTCCTTTGACTCATGTGTCCATTTTAAGACTAGATTAGACCTATGACATCAGTTAGATTTTAGTGCCTATTTTGAAATTAAACTTTGAATGAACAATGATTCAAGTTTAGAGTTTGTTACTATTTTATTTTTCCTACTTTAGTGAGTCAGTCCATGAGCACTAAATTCATATATTTTATGACTATCAAATTTGAACCTTGAACCTTTCCCATTGGTTCAAGAGTTCAACATTCATTAGTATTAGAGAAAAACATGTAGGTAATGATGACAAGTGTTAGTATGGAAATTATCAAATATTTCCCAAAAATAAAGAAAAGACATGATTTAATGGTTAGTGCAAAAGGTAGCAAGGTGATTCACTATGTGTCGAACTAACCCGTACTAATTAATTATTGAAAGGACATGTCAAATCAGTACTTTCCTCATTCATTCATGGTGTTCTTTCCTATTTAAAACTATTTTTAGCTTCCTTTTTTTTTTTTCCCCTCTCATTGGCATATGAGGTAAGCATTTTGATACTTTCGGGTGATACAAGCAACCTACAACATAGTCTTTCCTATTAAGAGATTTGTCATATCTTCCTCACAATGAATTTAAATATTTTTCCTCATTAGCTACTATTTAAATTCATGTTTAAAGCCAAACATATTATTGTTTCCCTCTTTCATTTTATCTTTTCCTAAAGTAAAATTATAGTCTATTCTCCTATCATGGTTGCTTCCTGTCTAAAATTGCCAAAAGAAAAGATAACCACCGCCCTTGGTAGTTTCTTGCTAGTACTAGGGGACACCTTTCTTTCTAACGAAGAGATTAGAAATTAATAAAAAAAAATTCAAAAGCTAAGCTAGGGTCTATTGTAAAAAAAGATTTATGAAAGTGAGTTGTTGCAAGCCCAAAGATTTCCAAAAGTGTTCTTTTTCCTAGAGCTAGTTTTGGAGTGTAGGAATAAGTATGATTCTATACACAGGTGCATTAGAATGCAAATGGGGGAACTATTGGTGTATATAAACAAGATTACTATTATGGGTTCCTTGAGAATTTCTGTGCATGAAGAATATGAAGCCTAGACTATCAACCTATCTAACTCCCAATTTGCCACATACACTAGCATATTTAACATAGTCATAGCTAAGAATTGGTTGCTCAAACCAAAAAAAGGTCTCATCCCATGACACAAGAATATATGATTCCTAAGATTAAAGACATAATCACTCTTTTGAATAGAGTCAAAGGAAATAAAAATGTGCTCTATTAGGAAAATTGGATGCATTTCTTTGTCCAAATGATTTTGAGTGAAGGAAAGTATATTGATTAGGCTTAGATTATAGCAGACCAACTACATGAAGAACTTTCGCAAGTGTTTGGAGTTTATGACTTCTATATGTGTTCTTATCTATTCTACATTTTAGCATGTTCCAAAGGATGAGATGGTTTTCTCCACATAGACTGGGTAAATGAAATGCCTATATATGATTACTACCCTTTATTGCATAAAGAAAAGAATCCCAATAATTTCGAAAGAGTTCAAGATACTTTTCTTGATAAGTTGTTTTTTGAGGTTCAAGGTAAAGAACATATGAGATTGTCTGAAGAGGCAAATGAATTTGTTACCATCTATGGTATTTTATTCACCCAAATTACCAAATTCACATATATAAGAGTGGGTGGATATGAAGGTAAACCTCTAAAACTACCTAGATATTGCTTGGATCACCATATCCTGATTGAAGTTTGTAGGCAAGTGGCTGAAGTGGATAAAATTGTAAAGCTAGGAAAGGTTCCTATTTTTCTTTTAATGGAGGAGAATCTTAGATGTAAGAGCAATCTTGCATCACCCAATAATATTTCCTTTTAGTTGTTTGAATAAGGGTTGTCTTAATGCAAAGTTGTTGTCTATAGAGGTGTTATCTCTAAAAGTTGCACCCTAACTAAATCCTAAAACTCAGTCACTCTAAGAAAAATAGAAACACTCCTAGGTAGTGGGTGTACCAGAAATAGGAGTGAGTCTTCGAGTTCTAGGTCGATTCCTTATGGATAATCACCTATTTTCTCTTCAAACAAAAACTTAAAACTTGGGAGGAAAAGAGATAGAGGGAAAATGAAAAGAACTTATAAACTAGAAAGGTGATACATCAAAAATGACAACATAACAGGTAACTGGTCTCAATCTTGTAAGGTTGTATCTTGTAGTGAACACTTCTCTTCTATATAGGCCTGCATAAGTGTTCCACAATCATATCCTAAAAATAATAGTTAAGAAAAACAGACTTTTTACTTAACAATATTGTGGACACAAACTATGACCTACAAACAACATACACTTTTGTAAAAAGGTACTAGCCAAGACAAAGTAATAGGGAATGATAAATTCACAGATTATCCTTATCAATCATGCATTGAACACAAAGATACATAAATAAAAGAAGGTTAAAACTATAAAAAACCTTACTCCAAAAGATTCAGTCATTGTATGTTCAACTTCCAAACTAAGTTACAAAAATTTGCAAAAGTATACCAAGGACAAAGATATTTCACTAAAGTTTACTTGCAAAATTAGCAACCCCTTAAAAATGAGCCCAAAGCTCAATACTTATGCATTTTACAACCAATTGCATCATAAATACAAAACACCCACTCCTTGGGCGAACTCGGTAAAAAAGGTCTTTTTTGAGCCCATAAAAATACTTCAAAAATGTGTACAAATGGCCCAAAAGTCATGACCTGATAATATCATCATAATTGCTCTTCATAAATATAGTCTTATCCCCAAAAGGACCTCCAAAAGTCCCTAAAATGCAATAGCTCTCCTTAACCTGAAAATATATGCAACTTGCTTTTATATCTTCACTTAAAAAATATCTATCAATTTAAAAAATATAAAAATAGATATTTATTTTCAATTTATTTAAATATTTTTTGAGAAATTATATCACTTTATAATAAATATAAAATATATTAAATGTTATGTAAATGATCATTAAATCACTTAATAACATTAATGTATTTTATATATTAATTATAAAATAAACTTATTAATAATAAATACACAAACCCTATTGATATTATTAAAATGATTATTTCAAATCAAATTAATAAAATTATTGTAGCTTATATATATTATTAATTTAAAACAATTTTAAAAAAATTAAAATACCTCATAAATAATAAATATGTTTATAATATTTCAAAATAATAAATATTTTAAGATTTAAATCAAATATTAACAAAGTGATTTATAAAATATCACTTTGATTAATATTGACTTACATTTGTAAAATGGGCAAAACACTACTTTAAACATTTTGAGTTTGTACTCTAATGCAAACCCATACCCACATAGGTATAGAGGGAAAGGAAAAGAAGCTAAGGCAAAGAAATAAATGCCTTCCATGGAATTAGTAAAATAAATAAAACATAAGGCACAACATTTCCTTCCTTCATGTGGATATGAGGAATATTAGGTTTCTTCAAAACCTAAAAAATTTCATTCTTTCATTCTATTTGCTCCATTGCTAGCTCCAACCGTATATGGAAGAAGAAGAGGGTTTGTTGGGTAAAAATTGAGATCTTCTATTGGAGTTTGTTGGATTTTTAGTTTCCCTTCTTGCTTCATTTTTCTCCTGCTGAAACCTTTGAAGCATATTGGCTACCATGGAAAGAGAGTTTGGAGCTAAGAGAATGGAGCTTGCTGGAATTTTTCTCCTACTTTCATCTGCATTTTTTGGGCACATTCTTCTACTAAAACATGAAGAAATTTGGGCTCATTTTTTTCTATTGTAGCATGCATTTTCTGTTTGTCTTCCTTGCTAGGCCACCATGGGAGAAGGAAATGGAGAGTTTTTTGGCCACTTACAGGTTTGAGCTTGGAATTTTTGAAGTATTTCTTGCTGTAACAATAGATCTATTCTTGCTGAAGATTATCATGGTAAGGTATTCTTTTCTCATGGCCTTTTCTTTGCATGAAAATTTGATAATTTTTTGCATGTAAATGAAGAAAAAATATGATTTTGTTTGTTTTTCAAAAATATTGAAAATTACTTATAGAGATTTGCCAAAATCTTTACTTCTTGTTGGCTTTTTTCTTTGATGTTATGGAGTTCAAAAGTGGCAATGTTCCCTTTTTTTTTATCTCTTGTAGATTTGCCACAATATGATGTGTTTTTCCCTTATAACTTCAACATAGTTGTAGTTTGAAATTTATGTATCTAGGTTGTTTTGGACATTGTTTGGCACTTAAGAACCTTCTAAAAAAATGTTTCCAAGTCATAGAGAACCTTTTTGGGAGCATTTTGGATGTATAAACACCAGTATTTTACTTGGACATGAATCATAAAACAACCCCAAATCATTTGCACGTGAATGCTATTTTTCTTGTAGCAATATTTCAAAGCTCTATTATTGGTATTCTTCCATAGTTGATTTTTCCCAAATCTGTAGTTGAGGAAGCACTTAAAAAATGAAAATATTCCATGTTACTTTTACCCTCTATGGTATCTTCTATCACTTGATGTTGCATTTTGTTTGACTGACTGATTATATTGTTAATTATTTTCCTTATAGTAGCACTATGATTGTAATTTGATGCTCTACAATAAGATTTTAACAGTAAATCATTTCTAAAGCATGTGATATTCTACTAATACCTTTGACTGATTGCTCTTTTGACATTTTTCTTATTCTAATCAGCTTTGTAGGTTCTATTTATAACGAGTACACTGAGCTCAATAACCCTTGTGGGAGCCTACGGTTATATCCATGTATTCATTAGAAACAAGACGTTGCACATGAAACAAATATGTTAGTAGTAAAGCATATCAGTGTGATAGTTTTCCTTACTTGTTGATATATGTTTTATTTTTGAAAATGGATGGCATGATAGGAATTTATTGAGATGAAATGAGGCACTTTGCATTGCTTAGATCCATTGGATCTAACAATTATCTTATGAATGTAGGGTTTGGATGCGTGGATGGAATGTAACTTGAGACAAAGGATGGGTGGAAGTGGATGGGTCAAAGCCAACCAATCATTACAGGCAATGACTCATGCCCATTACTTTCTACTTTGTCTTTTCTTTTATGTCATTTACTTTCACAAAGTAGGATGTATATTAGCAACTTAGGGACTACTCTCATGGACACTTGTGTGAGAGAAATTACTTTCAGCATTCTTGATTATTACGATTCCTTTTGTAAATATCAATTTATATTTAGAATGAATAATAAAAGGACATTTATTATTCTTTTGGCACATAATGGACATGAACTCAATATGCATGAATTTAATTAAGACGTAAAATACTTATGCAATTGTACAAAACCTTTGCAATCAGAACTAAATTTCAACATGCGTAGAAATTTAGTAACAAGAGGGTTGCTACTTAGTAAGTTAGTCATATGAGCTTAGAATGTTCTAATTTCAGAGGTGAAGGTTCATATTAGATATATCAAAATTTTAGTGGAGTTTCATGGTCAAATTATACGTATTTGTGAAGTTATTATTGATTTTTCGTATGCAAGTTTGTTATAAAAAACTTCAAGCTTAGTTTTGAAGGCCTTAGAGGCATCAGATGAGGCCCAAAAACCTAATGGATGGATTTTTGTGCTGATCCAAGCATGTAGATAAAAAATTGAGGATTATGAAATGGGGTTATAATAGAAAATTAGAGAAATGGTTCGAGAGTTATGGCCTTCTAAAGTTGGGCTACATGAAATTTCAAAAATAAATGTCAAAGGAGTATTTGGCTAAATCTATATGTATTGTTAGGATGTGCCAGCCTTAGGTATTAGGTTTGAGTGTTTAGAAACTTTCTGGATGACATAAAATTGCCTATTTAAGAAAGGTATGAACATTGGCTAGAACAACTCTAGGCGATAGTTCGTAGCTTTGTCTTGAAGATTTCTCTAATGAAGGCACCCATGTGGGTTAGCATATTGTAATTTTGAATTTTGTAATTCCACATTTTGGGTGATAATAAGAAAATCATATTTTTTCTCACATATTGTTATTATTTTATTGTTTATGCTATACATTATAGTATTAAGGGAAGCAAACTTCATCAAGTGGTATCAGAGTTGGAGTTTGTGAGTGTTTGGATAGAGCATTGATCATGAGGCAGTTTGCACTAGGACCGTGGATTGGGCTGAGCATGTACACAAATCACTGATTGTAAGGCAATTTGCACTAGGGTTTGGTGAAAGTGCCAAAATGCCTCCACGAAGAGTTGTAGTTGTTATGACTGAGGATTTTCTAGCCCTCTAGAGGAAAATACAAGCATTGCAAGAACAAATGCATGAAATGAATCTTTCTGTGAGAGATGATGAAAGTGAGGATGAAAGAGATCAAGAAGGAGGAAATTCTCAACAAGTAGTAGAAGATAAAGTTTTGAACCCAGAGGAGGAAAATATTTTTAAGGCCATTTCCAAGATTGGAAAAATACCTAAGTTTGATGTTCTCACATTTTTGGAAAATCAGAATCCAGTGTAATTGATCGATTAGATCAATGAATTGGAAGAGTACTTTTAATATGAGTATTGAACATCCAAGTAGGGTCAAGTTTTGCGAAGGCCAAATTGAATGGTCATGAAAAGATCTAGTGGTAGGAGGTCTAGTTAGAGAGAAATATAAGAGGGAAGGAAAAAATTACCATATGGGATCAAATGATAGCTGAAATGAAATGATAGTTCATTCCCATGGATTATGAGCTTCATCTGCTAAAGAAGATGCAAGGGTTGAAGCAAGCAGGAAGATTTGTTTAGGAGTGTACAAAATATTTCTATGGATTTCTCATCAGAATAAGCCATGTGAAAGCTAACAAGGAGAAAGTTGTCTATTATCTTAATAGGTTGAGGTCAAGTGTTTAGGTGGAGCTAAGTCTAGTTTGAAATATCAGTATTGAGGAGGCATACCAATTTTCCCTAAGAATTTAGGAGAAGTTGGGCAAGAAATTTGATAACAAGAATAGTGGAAGGGGTTGCAATGGAAGATCTAGAAGATAGTCTTATGGAGGCCAAAACGATGATCATATGAACAAGGATGATGCCAATAGTAGTAGTAAAAAAAAAAGGGGAAATAATTATAATCGTTTCCATGATCAAAACAATAGAGGTCAAAGAGGAAGAGGAAGAGGAAGAGGAAGAGGACAAGGATCTAGAAGAGGACGTTTCCATGGAAAATGTTTTAATTTTGGAGAAGACAGGCATATAGAATTTGAGTGTTCCTAGCATCAAGGAAGGATTAATAGAAGAACTAAAGGCTAGGTCAGAGTTTTGCATGCCGATGAAGATGTCAGATCATCACATTCTAAAGATGTTGAGAGAAGAGAAGTCCTAGTTAACAAAAGAGTCATGTTTAGCAGTGAGAATGAACCTAATCAAAGGAGGAGGTTGTTTCACATAAGGTGCAAGTGTGAAGATAAGTGTTGCAATTTGATCATTGATTGAGGAAGTATTGAAAATATGATGTCAGAAAAGATGGTCACAAAGTTGAAGCTCAAAATGTAGAACCACCAATGTCCATACTGTATTGCCTCGGTGCAAGATGACCACAAGGTCATGGTCAGTGAGTAATGCTTAGTGAAGTTCAAGATTGGAGCCTATGAGGATGAGGTGATTTTTGATATCATAGCTATGGACATATGTCATATGTTTCTAGGTAGACCATGGTAGTTTGATAGGAATGATGTACATGATGGGTGTGCAACTACATACATATTGACAAAGGATGGTGTAAAACATAAATGGAAGCCATAGAAGGATGGAAATGAAAAGGTATGTAGTGTTACTAGAGTATGTTTTTTTGATGGAAAGAAGTTCATAGAGGGTATGAGGCATGAGAATATGTGTTTTTTTGTAATTCAAAAAGAAAGTAAAGAAAAAGTAGAGGAGATGCATGTAGAAGTTGCAGAGTTGTTGTAAGAATTTCAAGATATTGTGTCATATAATGTACCTGATAGACTACCATCAGTAAGGAAGATCAGTCACTAGATGGACTTGATTCTAGGAGCTAGTTTTCTAAACAAGGTAGGGCACATAATGATACCAACAAAAAGTGAAGAGTTGAACAAACAAGTGCATGAGTTATTGCATAAAGGGTTGATTTAGGAGAGTCTGAGCCCATGTGTCGTACCAATAGTATTAGCACAAAAGAAGAATGGAAAATGGAGGATGTATACAAATTCTCAAACCATCAACAAGATCACAGTCAAGTACATATTTACATTACCAAGGATGGATGATATAATATATTGTTTGAGTAGAACTTTGTATTTAACAAAGATAGATCTGAAGAGTGGGTACCATTAGATTCACATTAAAGAAGGTGATGAATGAAAGACTACTTTTAAGACAAGGAAAGGACTGTACGAGTGGTTAGTCATTCCTTTTATGCTAACCAATGCATTGAGAACTTTCATGTGGCTCATGAATGAGGTTCTAAAGGAGTTTATGGGTAAGTTTGTCATTGTTTACCTAGATTATATTTTGATCATTAGTAAGACATTGGAGGAGTATTTGATGCATATTGAAAAGGTGTTTGATGAGTTGAGTGAAGAAAAGTTGTTGATAAACCTTAAGAAGTGAAGTTTTGTGAAGGAGTTGGTGTACTTGGGATTTCTAGTCTCAGCAGAAGGTCTGAAAATGGACTCAAAGAAAGTGAAGGCTATACTTGAATGGCCTACTCCAAAGAGTACTATGGGGGTAAGATATTTTCATTGACTAGCTAGTTTTTGCAGAAAGTTCATAAGAGGTTTTAGTAATATTTTTGGACCCTTAATTGAAACAATGAGAGGGGATATTAAAGAATTTAAGTGGACTATAGGAGAAGATAAGAATTTTAATTTGTTGAAACAAAAATTTATAGGGTAGTACTTCTAGATTTTAACAAAGTGCTTCATGTAGACTTTGATGTTAGTGGTACCACAATAGGAGCTATTTTGAGCCAAGAAGGTAGGTCTATTGCTTATTTCGATGAGAAGTTGAATGATACTAAAAGAAAATATTGTGTTTATGATTAGGAATTTCATGTTATAGTTTAGGTATTAAAGAAGTGGAGACACACTATCTTCTTCCTCAGGAATTTGTTTTGTATACAGATCATCAAACTTTGTAATATTTAAATAGTCAAGAAAAAATGAACCAATGACATTTGAAGTGGGTTGAGTTTTTGGAGATTTATACTTTTTTTTTGAAATATGGGAGTGGGAAGTCTAATAGAGTTTCATATTCTCTTAGCAAAAGACAACTTTTGCTGAAAAAAATGTAGATTGAGGTGATTGGGTTCAAGGAACTCAAGAATTTGTATCTAGATGATCCTAATTTTGGTGAAGCATTGAAGGATTGCAATAAACTTGTTACAATTGATAGAATGAAGTGATTGGATTTCATAATCCAAGATGGTATGTTGTTAACAGGAATCCAATTCTGCATTCCAAGAAGTTCAATGAGAAAGAATCTCATCAAAGAGAAGCATAACAGAGGATTGACTAGACATTTTGGTAGAGATAAAACCATTGCTTTGCTAGCTAAGAACTATTATTGGCCATAGTTACAACAAGATGTCAATAAGTTTGTAAAGAGTTGTAGAGTATGTTAGATGGAGAAAGGGGTGCAACAGAATATGGGGTTGTATCAGCCATTACCTGTACTAGAGAAGTTGTGGGAGGATGTCACTATGGATTTCATTCTTGGATTACCAAAGAATCAATGAGGGCATGATTCTATTTCTATGGTGGTTGACAGATTTTCAAAGATGACACATTTCATTCCCTACAAGAAAACTAGTGATGTTTTTGTGGCAGGGTTATTTTTTAGAGAAGTGGTGAGAGTACATGATTTTCCAAAGAGTATAGTTTCTGATCAAGATACCAAATTTGTTGCATATTTATAGCATACATTATGGATGATGTTGAAGATATATTTGAAGTTTAGTTCATCACATAATCCTTAGAATGATGGAAAGACATAAGTCATGAATCAAATTTTGAGAAACTTGCTAAGATGTTTGTTTGGAGATGAACCAAAATGATGGGATCTGATTCTACCATAGACAAAATTTGCATATAAAAATTATGTCAACATGAATATTCATAAATTACCATTCCAAATTATATATAGGGGTAGTCCTATAAATTCTTTTGAATTGAGGAAGCTAGATAAATGAGAGATAAGTAGTGCTGAAGTAGAAGAATTTGCTAAACATTTGAGGAACATCCATGAGGAGGTGAGGAAGAAAATTATCAAGATGAATACACAATATAAGGCTAAGAAAGCCTTGAAAAGGAGGTATAAGGAATTTCATATTGGAGATGAAATCATGGTTCATTTGAGAAAGGTGCATTTTCCAATGGGTACATATAATAAGCTAAAACTCATGAAGTTTGGACCATGCAAGATAGTGAAAAGGCATGATTCTACAAATTTCTATGAAGTGGAGTTGTCTCATGAATTGAATATTTCACTAGTATGTAATATTTCATATTTGACAAAGTATCATAAACGAGGTGAAATTGTAGAAGCTTAGTGGAGTATTTTAATAGCTAGTTTGGCTACAAAGGAGATTGAGGAGATACTAGACAGTTGTATTGGAAAAAGTACAAGGAAAACAATTTTTGAAGAGTACCTGGTCAAATTGAAAGGAAGGCCAATAGAATATTCATCATGGCTAACAAGGAAGGAGATTAACTATCTTGATTTTTCTCTGAACACCTGAGACATGATGAGGTTACTTCTCAAATACCTCAGGTGTCTAATGTAAGATTAATCTTGCATCACCAGAAAATATTTCCTTCCAATTTTTTGAACAAGGGATGTCATAATGTAGAGTTGTTGTCTATGAAGCCTTTCTACTTAATAAGTCATTCAAGCTAAGAATTTTCTAATTTTAGAGGTGAAGGTTCATTTTGGATATATCAACTTGTCAGTGGAGTTTTGTGGCTAGATTATATGTATTTATGAAGTTATTACGTATTTTTGGTGTGCAATTTTGGTATAAAAACTTCAGGCTCAATTTTGAAGGTCTTAGACCCAAATGAGGCCCAAAAACTCAACAAATGGGTGCTTGCACAAATTTGAGCATGTAGATTAGAAGTTGAGGATTCCATAATGGGGCTATAATAGAAAAATGGAGCAATAGTTTGAGAGTTATGGCCTTCCAAAGTAGGGCTACCCAAAATTTGTAAAATAAATGTCAAAGGTGTATTTGGTAAATTCTATATGTATTGTTAGTATTTTTTAGCCGTAGGTATTAAGTTTGACTATGTAGAACCTTCCTAGGTCGCATAAAATTGCCTCTTTAAAAAAGGCCCAAACATTGTCCTAGATAGCTCTAGGTAATAGTTTGAAGCTTTGTCTTGCATATTTCTATAATGAAGGTGCCCATGTGGGTTAGCATGTTGTAATTTTGAGTAATTCTACATTTTCACTGATAATAAGAAACCCATAATTTTTTTCTCACAGATTGTTGTTATTTTGTTGTTTTTGTTATGTGTTATGGTATTAAGTGGAGCACCCTTCATCAAGTGGTATTAGAGCTAGAGTTCTTGAGTGTGTGGATAGAGTTTCAATCATGAGACACTTCATGTTGAAGTTGATGAAATATCAACCCCATAGCTCCTAAGAATCACCTGGATGCAAACACCTATCATAGAAAGAGAGATTAAAAGCTATGGAGGCTTGAATAGCTAGATGCACAGATGAGACATTCTTGATGAGCAAAAAGATAGATTGTTATAATCAAAAGTGAATGAATAAAAATACAAAGAGATCAATCTTTCTAAAAGGAGATCAAAACCCTAAAAAGGTCTAACTTAGGTTGCATGATAATAATTAATAAAATAATTAATTATTATATGCCTAAAGTTTAGCTTAAGTAAACTAGAGATAATAAGTAACTTAACAATTAAATAAAAATGATTTAATTAATAAGGTAATATCTTATTACTCTAACACCCCCCCCCCCGCCACCCTTAAGATAAACTTAGGGAGTAGCTAAAAACCTAGAAACTACTACTAAAAGAAAATTGGGTTCTGACAATAAGACCTAATGACGTACCCAAGCACAACCAAATCTCTGTAAAGAGGAGAAATAGAGAAAATCACATGGGAAAAACCCTACTCCAAAAAGATATGGAAAGAATGTTCTAGAAGATAGGAACAAAAGATGATCATGAAGAACACCACTGAAGCATGAAGCTGCAAACAGTGTCAAACTGCTAGTCTGAAGAACCTCCACTGTATAGAACATGACCAGGTAGAGAAGACTAAGTCTAAATATCTGATCAATTGAAGATGGAGGGTATCTTCATGGCCTCCAAAAATAGGAATGAAAGAATGTCTATATGGTAAATGATCCATCTCACCAAAATGCATAGGTGTCTAGCCACTGCAATCACCTAATACATAGGATCAAATACTGAATACATAGCTCACTCCATCAAACCAAGAAAGCAATAAAACAAACATAGTCCCCCTCTAATGCTAACAAGTAAGACATAAACACTAAAAATCAATGCAATATCTCCTACAAAAAGAAGAACCAAGAACATCGAGAGTGCAAAAGAAGCATAAACACTTATAATGACATGTGTCATCGACACATCATGAGGCTAATATCATGGAAGGACAACTCACTTGATAAAGGAAGATGGAAAATATGGCCAACATGAAATCCCCCAAGGAACTTTATAATGTAGTGTGAGTACAACAACACAAAGATGTCCAAGATCTTGAAATGTAATAGAGTGGCACTTTATCTCAGTGCATTTGCAAAAATACTACAAAAGGATGTCAACAAAGATCAAAATAGATATCAAGCTCATACAATAGATAGTAAAACCCATGAAAAATCATATGAAATAACAAAATTGATCCACAGACCTAAAACAACCAATATATCCATCAAAATGAAAAAAAGAAAAAAACTTAATGGGATGTACCTAGAGCAGAATTTGGAAAATAAAATGTCTAAAAATATGTCTCTTGGAGTGCAAAAATAGAACTTCTAACTTTGACACTAAAAATAGGCCACCAAAAAACATAAAAAATCCAAATAAATAGCACCATCACTACAAGCTCAGAATCAACTTTCTAGTGCTTCTTTTGGATCGAAAAACAAAGTCTGAATGAGCAAGTTATGGCCAAAAAACCACAAGTAGGTCAAAAAAGCATAAATTTTTTACCACCTCAAGATCTATGCCAAAATGTCTCAAAAAGTGTGTCCACTAATAATAAAAATCACCTCAAGAAGTGTGACAATTCCATACAAAAATTGTCTCAATTTGTGTACCCAAAATCTTGATTTATGTGCCAAAAATCTTAAATTTTGTGTCAAAAATCACAAAATCACCGCCTCAGGAAATTTGTAAACTCTCAAATTTTTGGAAAGTCTCTATTTAAGTGCCAAAAAATCATAAAATGCAATGTCTCAAGAAATTTGCAAAATCCAAAAATTGTCACATTGAGAAATGTGCCCAATCTGAGAGCAACATTTTTTAGCCTAAAATTCCAACTATGTTTGAATTGGACAAATTTTATATAAAAATAAGGTTTCTTGGGTGCTCTAAGCTCAACAGTGATGTCCAATTGGGCTCAAAGTGACCCACAAATTAGTGACCCCTTAGATTCAATACAAAATAACTTTGAAAAATCAAACCCTTTGAAAGAAAAAGCACAACTCTGAAAGCCAAGCCAAACATCTCATAAATAGAACAGGGGCATGAAGATCTGGAGCTCTAATACCATGTTGAAGTTGATGAAAGATCAACCCCATAGCTCCCAAAAATCACATGCATGCAAACACCTATCATAGAAAGAGAGAAATAAAAAGTTATGGAGGCTTGAAAAGCCAAATGCATAGATGAGACATTCTTGATGAGCAAAAAGATATATTGCTATAATCAAAAGTGAATGAATAAAAATACAAAGAGATCAATACTTATAAAAGGAGATCAAAACCCCAAAAAGTCTAACTTAGGTTGCATGATAATAATTAATAAAATAATTAATTATTATATTCCTAAAGTTTAGCTTAAGTAAACTAGAGATAATAACTAACTTAACAATTAAATCAAAATGATTTAATTAGTAAGGCAATATCTTATTACTCTAACACTTTGCACCAAGACTGTGGTTTGGGTTGAGTGTGTAGACAAATCACTGATTGTGAGGTAGTTTACACTAGGGTTTGGGGGAAGCAAAAAGTTACCTCCATGAAGAGTTGTAGTTGTAATGGCTGAGTGGTTTCTAGCCTTCTATAGGAAAATGCAAGCATTGCAACAACAAATGTGCAAAATGAATCTAGTCATGAGAGATGATGAAATTGAGGATGAAAGAGAAGAAGGAGAAAATGTTGAACAACTAGTAGAAGATGAACTTTTGAACCTAGAGGAGGAAAATTTGTTTAAAGCCATTTCCAAGATTGGAAAAAGACCTAAGTTTGATGTTCCCACATTTTTGAGAAATCTAAATATAGACTAATTGATTGATTGGATCAATGAATTGGAAGATTAAACTTTGAATATGAATATATTGAAGATCCAGATAGGATCAAATTTGTGAAGGCCAAATTGAAGGGTCATGCAAAGATCTAGTGGCAGGAGGTCCAGTTGGAGCAAAATATAAGAGGGAAGGAAAAAACCACCATATGAGATTGAATGATAGCTAAAATGAAGTGATAGTTCATTCCCTTAGATTATGAGCTTGATTTGCTAAATTAGATGCAAGGGTTGAAGCAAGTGGGGAGATCTGTTTAGGAGTATATGAAAGATTTCTACCAAGTTCTCATTAGAACAAGCCATGCAGAAAATGACAAGGTGAAAGTTGCTCATTATCTTAATGGGTTGAGACCATGTATTTAGGATGAGCTAAGTCTGGTTTGAATGACCAATATTTAGGAGGCATACCAATTTTCCGTAAGAGTTGAGGAGAAGTTGAGCAAGAAATTTGAAAACAATAATAGTGGAAGGGGTCGCGGTGGAAGATCTCGCAGAGAGTCTTATGGAGGCCAAAATGATTATTAGAAGAATAAGGATAATGCCAACAGTATCAGTCAAAACCAAAGGGGAAATAATTATAATTGCTTCCATGATATAAAAAATAGAGATCAAAGAGGAAGAGCAAGACGACAAAGATCTGGAAGAGGAGGTCTCTGTGGAAAATGTTTTCATTATGAACAAGAAGGGCATAAAGAATTTAAGTGTTCCCAGCTTTAGGGAAGGATTAAGAAAAGAACTAAAGGCTAGGCAAGAGTTGGGCATGTCAATGAAGATGCTAGATCATTACATTCTAAAGATGTCAATAGAAGAGTCCTACTGAGTGGTGAGAATGAACATGATCAAAGGAGGAGCTTGTTTCACACAAGGTATAAATGTGAAGATAAGTGTTGCAATATGATCATTGGTGGAGGAAGTACTGACAATCTGGTGTCAAAAAAGATGGTCACAAAGTTGAATCTAAAAAGGCAAAAGCACCCACATCCATACCATATTACCTGGGTGCAAGATGACCACAAGGTCATGGCCAATTAGTAGGGCTTAGTGAAGTTAGAGATTGGAAGCTATTAGGATGAGATACTTTGTGATATCATACCTAAGGACATATGTCATATGTTTCTAGGTAGACCATGGAATTTTGATAGGAATAATGTACATAATGGGCATGCAGATACCTACATATTAACAAATGATGGTGTAAAACATAAACTGAAGCCATTGAAGGATGTAGATGAAAAGATATGTAGTGTTGCTAGAGTATATTTCCTTGATGAAAAGAAGTTCCTAGAGGGTATGAGGTGTGAGCTTATTTGTTTTTCTATATTCCAAAAGAGAGTAAAGAAGAAGTAGAGTAGGTACGTGCAAAATTTGAAGATTTGCTGGAAGAATTTTGAGATATTGTGTCAGATAATGTACCTGATGGATTACCACCAATAAGGAAGATCAGTAACCAAATCGACTTGATTCTAGGAGGTATTTTTCTAAAAAAAGGCAGCACACAGAATGACGTGAGGAGTTGAATAGACAAGTGCATGAGTTATTATAGAAAGGGTTGATTCGGGAGAGTCTGAATCCATTTTTCATACTAGCAGTATTAGCACCAAAGAAGAATGGAGAATAGAGGAAGTGTAGAGATTCTCAAGCCATCAACAAGATCACAATCAAGTACATATTTCTATTTCCAAGGATGGATGATATAATGGATTGTTTGACTAGAGCTTTGTATTTCACAAAGATAGATTTGAAGATTTGGTACCATTAGGTTTGCATCAGAGAAGACAATGAATGAAAGACTATTTTCAAGATAAGGGAAGGACTGTAGGAGTGGTTAGTCATACCTTTTGGACTAACCAATGCGACAAGCACTTTCATGCGGTTCATGAATGAGGTATTGAAGGAGTTTTTGGGTAAGTTTTTCATTGTTTACATATATGATATTTTGATCTTTAGTAAGACATTGGAGGATCATTTGATACATATTTGAAAGGTGATTGATGAGTTGAGGGAAGAAAAGTTGTTGATAAACTTGAAGAAGTGCAATTTTGTGAAGGAGTTGGTGTACCTAGGATTTGTAGTTTTAGTAAAAGGTTCAAAAATGGATGTGGAGAAAGTGACAACTATCCTTGAATGGCCTTCTCTAAAGAGTGTTATAGAAGTAAGATCTTTTCATGGATTGGCTAGTTTTTACAAAAATTTCATAAGAGATTTTAGTAGTATTTGTGGACCCTTAACTCAAATAATGAGAGTGGATATGAAATAATTTAAGTGGACTATAGGAGCAGATAAGAATTTTAATCTATTGAAACAAAAAGTTATAGAGCAGCCTATTTTAACACTTTTAGATTTTAACAAAGTGTTTCAAGTAGATTGTGATGCTAGTGGTACTACAATAGGAGATGTTTTGAGCCAAGAAGGTAGGAATGTTTCTTATTTTAGTGAGAAGTTGAATGATGTCAAAATAAAATATTTTGTTTATGATCAAGAATTTTATGCCATAGTTCAAGCATTAAAGAAGTGGAGACACTATCTTCTTCTTGAGGATTTTGTTTTGTATACTGATCATTAAACTTTGCAATATTTAAATAGTCAAAGAAAATTGAACCAAAGTCATTTGAAGTGCATTGAGTTTTTGTAGATTTATACATTTGTTTTGAAACATAGGAGTGGGAAGTCTAATAGAGTTATAGATTCTCTTAGTAGGAGACAAATTTTGCTAACAAAAATGTAGATTGAGGTGATTGGGTTCAAGGAAGTCAAGAATTTGTATCTAGATGATCTTAATTTTGGTGAACCATGGAAGGCTTGTGAGGAACCTTTTGCACTTGATAGAATGAAGTGGTTAGATTTCATAATCCAAGATGGTATGTTTTTCAAAGGAATCTAGTTGTGCATTCCAAGAAGTTCAATGAGAGAGAATTTCATCAAGGAGAAGCATATTGAAGGATTCACTAGACACTTTAGTAGAGGTAAAACCATTTCTTTGCTAGCTAAGAATATTTATTGGCCCCAGTTGTAGCAAGATGTCAAGAATTTTGTAAAGAGGTGCATAGTATGTTAGATGGGGAAAGGGGTGTAGTAGAATACAGGGTTGTATCATCCATTACTTATACCAAAGAAGTCATGGGAGGATGTTAGCATGGATATTATTCTTGGATTACCAAGGACTTAGAGAGGGCATACTTCTATTTTTCTGGTGTTTGAGAGGTTTTCAAAGATGGCATATTTCATTCCCTATAAGAAGACAAGTTATGTTGTTCATTTGGCAGAGTCATTTTTCAGAGAAGTGGTGAGACTACATGGTCTACCAAAGAGTATAGTTTCTAATCGATATACCAAATTTGTTAGGTATTTTTGACGTACATTATGGAAGAAGCTAAAGACAGATTTGAAGTTCATTTCATTACAACATCCATAGACTAATAGACAAATAGAAGTTGTGAATCAGAGTTTGGGAAACTTCCTGAGATGTTTGGTTGGAGATAAGCCAAAAGCATGGGATCTGATTTTACCATAGGAAAAAGTTTCATATAATAATTCTTTCAACAAGAGTACTAGTAAATCACCATTCTAGATTGTATATGGGAATAGTCCCATAAATGCTTATGAATTGAGGAAGATTGATAATGGAGAGATAAGTAATGTCGAAGAAGAAGAATTTGTTGAACATTTGAGGAACATCCATGAGGATGTGAGGAAGCACATTATCAAGATAAATGCATGGTATAAGAAGACTAATGAAAACATGAAAAGGAGGTATAAGGAATTTTAGATTGGAGATGAAGTCATGGTTCATTTGAGAAAGGAGCATTTTCCAGTGGGTACATATAATAAGCTGAAAATGAAGAAGTTTGGGCCATGCAAGATGGTGAAAATACATGATTCTAGAAATGCCTATGAAGTGGAGTTGCCTGTTGAATTGAATATTTCACTTGTATTTAACATTTTATATTTGACATAGTATCATGAAGGAGGTGAAATTATAGAAGTGTAGTAGACTATTCCAATAGCTAGTTCGGCTATAAAGGAGATTCAGGAGATACTTGATAGTCATATTAGAAAAAGTACAAGGAACAAAACTTATGAATAATACCTAGTCAAATGGAAAGTGAGTCCATTAGATGATTCATCATGGCTAACAAGGGAGGAGGTTAACCGTCTTGGTTTTCCTTTGAACACTTGAGACATGATGGGGTTACTTCTCATATACCTTGAGTGTCTAATGCTTGAGCATCTTGGATGTAAGAGCAATATTGCATCACCCAAAAATATTTGCTTTCAATTGTTTGAATAAGGGTTGTCTTAATGTAGAGTTGTTGTCTCTGGAGGCTTTCTACTTAGTAAGTTAGTCTTACAAGCTCAAAATGTTCTAATTTTAGAGGTGAAGGTTCAATTTAGATATATCAACTTGTTAGTGGAATTTCATGGCCATATTATATGTATTTGTGAACTTATTACCAATTTTTGGTGTGCAATTTTGGTATAAAAAACTTTAGGCTTTGTTTTGAAGGCCTTATACACCATTGATGAGGCCCAAAAACTCAATGGATGGGCACTTACACAAATCTAAGCATGTAGATTAGAAGCTAAGGATTCCATAATGTGGTTATAATAGAAAATTAGAGCAACAGTTTGAGAGTTATGGCCTTCTGAAAGTGGGCTATCCAAAATTTCTAAAATAAATGTTCAAGGTGTATTTGGCCAACTCCATATGTATTGTTAGGGTCTGTCAGCCCTAGGTATTAAGTTTGAGTGTCTAGAAACTTTTAGGCAGCATAAATTGCCTATTTAAGAAATGCCCAAACATTATCTAGGATAGCTCTGGGTGATAGTTCAAAGTTTTCTCTTGAAAATTTCTATAATAAAAGTGCCCAAGTGGTTTAGCATATTGTAATTTTGAATTCTATAATTATACATTTGTGATGATAATAAGATTATTCTCAGAGATTGTTGTTATTTTGTTATTTCTATTATTTATTATGGTATTAAGGGAAGCACCCTTCATCACTTTCCCTATAGAGCTTGAACATTATTGACACAAAATAAATCAAGATGATTTTTGTTTAGGACTTGAACTAAAAACTATAAGTTTGAAATTGTACTTTGTTCACTCTAGATTTGATAGTAAAGGTTTTATAGCCTCAGTTTCAGTTGTACCCATCTTTCGCACACATTCCCCACATGGAAGATTTATGGGTACATTGTGAAGAAAAGTATGAGGTGAGAAAGCGATGGTGGTCTAGGTTTACTTTGAAACTTATTAAGGAGTTCAAGTGATAGATGGATCTTTAAAATGTAGAGGAAGAGGAAAGCGAAGAAGTAGTTGACTCCTTCTATACAACTCAAGTTGAATCTTTTCCCCTACCCAAAATAGATAGGAATCTTCCCAAGGAAGATGATCTTCAAGCTAGAACCTATTGGAAATAATTATTCAATTGTATGTTGTCATTTATGTTACACAAATTTCAGTATTATTGGAGTGATGAAAAGTTTGTAGTATTAACCTTGTATATATCAATATTAATTGAGCAATTGGATAAAGAAGACTTTTCCAATATTAATCAAGAAATTAGTTAATGAAAGGAATCCTACTTGCAGTATTGATTGAGTGATCAAGCATCAAAAGACTCATAATGTTGACTGAGCATTCAATCCTAGTATTGACCAAGTGAGAATAGAATGGATTCGTCTAATAGTTAATTTATTAAGGATGACTATTTGGATGTTTATTGATTATTAATTAGGGTATTCAAATCGGCTTGTCTTAGTTTATCATATATAAGAAAGGTCAAGTTGTGAGGATAAAGAATGGAAGTGGAATATGAAATAAGATGGATATGTGAGTAAAGGCGAAGGCAGAGCATGAAAGAGTGGAAGATAAGCTACAAAGAATATCTGATTAGTAAGGATCCAGAGATCAAGTTAGAATAGATATCTAAATCTACAAAGATAGTTGCTTCATAAATAAGGTCAAATTTCTTTTACCTTCTAACCATTGTAGTGGTGAAGAAATCTCTTAATAGAGTTGACTTAACAGTCATATTGTAAATCCTCTAACAAAGTGACATTTCAAGATTGAAGTGTTTGAAGACCTCTAACCAAGCCACTCCTAATAGGGTGATCTAAAATCTTCTAATAGGATAAAGTTTACAATATGTTTTGTAACCTTTAATAGGCTTGGCTCCTAATAGGGCTCACTTCAAAAGAGTAAAAAATAATGTAACTAGTTGCATGGTGGTTTTCTCAAATTGGGTTCCCATGTTGAATCTTGGTGTCATTTGTATTCATGTTATTTACTTATGATTTATATTTCTACAAATAGGTTACCAAAGGTTATAATAGTTTAATAATCATAATATTTATTTGTTAACCGAGTGACACTAATATTTCAGTGAAAAGTTTGAATTGACATCTAGAATAAGAAATTATTATTTTTGTAACCGATTCACCCCTCGCCTCTCAGTTACACTCTTACATTTCTAACAATTGGTATCAAAGTATTTGGTGCTTGCATCAAAGGCTTTAAGGACCTAAACTAAAGGTTAAAATGTCTTATAGAAGGGGGATAAGTGCAAGAAGTTGAGTCTCACTTTTGGGAAAAAATTGGAAGTGGTTTTCCTATTTTTAAAATTTCATGTTAATTGATGTAAATATGTAAGACATTTAGAGATTGAATATAAAAAAACTTTAGAAATAACAATTGTACTACTCAAAATCTACTTTTTAAATATGTAATTTATTTGTGTAACCATATGATAGATTTTTTTTTTGTTATGAATCCTTAAAAACCACTTTTTCAAAATGCTTGTTTTAGGACCATACCACACTTATGTATGGACACCATAATTCAACACAAATAAATGAATTTTTGTAAATCCTTTTAAAGGAAGTTACCTAACACACCAAAGATTGAAGAAAAATATTTTAGCTTAATTTTTTATTGAATAATTTTATTATTATTAATTTTTAATTGGCTATAAAGGTAAATTTTAAAACCTCCCGTGTACGGACACCATAATTGGATCAAAATTTTGCTTTAAAAAAAAAATTAACTTCAAAAGAATTGAGTTTTAGTGAGCCTTGTTATTTTACATTTAGGTACCACCTTTGATTAAAAAATGATGCAAAAATAGTAAATAAAATCATAACATTATAAAAACTATATTTTTGAAATCAAGATAGTGAGAACTCTAATGTGTTTTTGTTTCATAAAAAAATTTGATCAAGAAGACCCTCTAAAAATATTGCAATGCCAAAATTTGTCAGTTCAATGCCTTAGCCAAATCTTGAGTGGTCAAGGCATAGGCTTCATCTTGCCAAGCCTATCTCAAACTAAAATCTGAGGTGGCAGAAAAAAATCCCACCCCATGTTGTAAGAAACGGGCACCCATTTTGGAAAAGCAAAATTGACATTTTAAATCCAATTTTTTAAAAAATTAATTTAGAAATGGGCACTCATTTTTTCAAAATAAAAAATAGGTAGTCGATTTTAGAAAAATAGGTACCCATTTTTTATTTTTTTTAAATGGGTGCCCGTTTCTATTATATATATATATATATATATTGGTGCAGGAGCATAGTGCAATAGGAAGTTTGGAGGGAACAGGAAGATGGCATACAACATACCAAAATGCAAAATTTTGTTATAAAATATAAATGATAATCGATGGGTTGTGTTTTTAAAGTTTTCGGCCTTGTTTCCAAGATTAGTCCTCTTTTCCACGTAGTACAATCCAAATAGAACAAATTATAGTCAGTTGTATGTGTTTCACAAGAAATTGAATGTTGCAACAGGAAGATTAAAAGTTCTTGTCACCTGGCAGTTTTCTTTTTTTATGGCAGAAAAGAAAAACCCAGTGTCATTATAACCGATGGAATATCAAAGGACTCATACATCACAAATAAATTCATAATGAGTGACAGGAAGGCAACCAGAAATATTAGTAAAATGCAAAAGTTTTGTGACAGGAAGTTGCAGAAAATATTATTAAAATACAACAGTTTTACAATAGAAGTTGCAGAAAATATTATAAAAATGCAAAAGTTTTGCGACAGGAAGTCTGACAATGACAGGAAGTATGACAGTATATTAAAATGCAAAATTTTATTATAAGATTTAGATTATTTCCACTTGTCATTGTAACTGATGGAATATGAAGAGTTATTCATTTGTAATTACCCATGAACAATATATAATGGGCTGGAGTTTTCAAAAAGGAGGACAACAAAAAAAAGAATAGTTAAAAATGTAGTCTTATTAGTTTTCTTTGGCTGTAGATAGCCATTTCATTTATGTAGTTTGTTTAGTTTTCAATAAAGATTTTCATAGTTGAGTTTTAGATTTTTTTTCTTCTATTTCTTGGTAATTACAAATCTAAAATATGTTGACAAGTAATAACAAATTTGCTACAGAAAGTTTTCATCTTCCTATCATTTTCGAGAAGAACTATGTTATTGTAGATTTTCAAAAATAATATATGTTTACTTTGAGTTTTCCCCTATTCTGAATTGTTATGACAGAGAAATGAAATAAAAGGTGTGGAATTTGATTGAAGAGCTCATTATGAATTATATATGAAATGTAGAGAAGAAGATCCATTGTTGAGTCCCTTGAGTGTTTAATTCCTTAAGGAGAGTTCCAGTGTTGAACCCTCTTCAACAAATTTTGGTATCAAAGCTCAGTAAAAGATTTGGGAAGTAGTAAAGATGTTTTGTGTTTGGTTTAGTAATGGATTTGGTTGCAAGTGCATATCCACCAGTTGCAAAGGAAGAAAGTTTGAAGTTGTGTGTTTGTGGATAGACAAGAGAAGGTCTATCAGAACCATTCTCCAATGGAGATGAAGCTGGGTAGAAGGTGCAATGTGAAAAGAGAGGCATCTTCCAGGATTTTTTGTTGGGTAAGATGAATGGTCAAGGGCCAAGGAGTGGTCCTATGAGTTATTTATGTAAGTTAATGAAGCTTTGGTTAAAGGTGGATTTCTGACTGATTAAAGCACCCTAGAATTGCAGCCATTTGAATGCTCCACTGATAGGAGTAACTAAAAGGATGATTACAAGGGCAGTGCTCTCTTCTTAAATGGTTCATTGATGGAAGAAGAGGAATGAGAGAATCACAAGAGGCAAGGATGATGATGCTGAATATTCTAATCTAATCTTTATTGCAGCTAAATGAAACCACATTTCCATAAGACATGGAAAATTTTCAAATTTGGGAGTATGGTGTAGGAGCACAGTGCAATAGGAAGTTTGGTGGGAATAGGAAGATGGCATACAACATACCAAAATGCAATATTTTATTATAAAATATAAATGATAATCGATGGGTTGTGTTTTTAAGGTTTTTGGCCTTATTTCCAAGATTAGTCCTATTTTCCATGTATTACAATCCAAATAGAACAAATTATAGTTGGTTGTATGTGTTTCACAAGAAATTGAATGTTGCAAGAGGAAGATTAAAAGTTCTTGTCGGCTGGCAATTTTCTTTGTTTATGGCAGAAAAAAAACCCAATGTCATTATAACCGATGGAATATCAAAGGTCATAATCATATAACTGGCAGGAATAGAAAGAGTCATTGTAACTATCCAAAAATGCAATTATAAAAGGGTGTGAGTGGTTTGAACAAAGGGATACCAAGGAATAGCAAAAATGTAGTCTCTTAGTTCTTTTTGGGCTGTTGATAGTCATTTGCCCTTTTTGTAGTTTTCTTAGTTTTCAATAAAGTTTCATTCTTTTTGTTTCTATTATTCCTTGGTGTGATCCTCAATCCATGCTATTAGTTATGGAAGCTTCATAATTTTATTGGGTTTTAACATAGTTTCTGATTTAGTTATGTGGAATGGTTTAAAAGATGTAGATTGTATATGGAAATGTTTCTCATTATATATCAATTTTGGATTTGCATTTTAGAGCATCATTTATATGGGAATTCATATGTTTTAGAGTCCTTAGGTTGCTGTCATACAATAACCAATTGGCTGCAGGAAGAATTTAAGATTCCTATCATTTTATGATAGAATTAAATTTTTACAGATTTGCAGAAAAAAAATGCATGTTTTAGCACATTTGCCTATATTCTGTTTTTATGACAGCAAAATAAGAGAAATATGTCTGGGTAAAAAGAGTTCATTATAAATTTATTTGTGATGTATGAGTCCTTTGATGTAATCTAGTTGAGTGTTTAATCCCTCCTAGATTTTCCAAAGATGCCTCTACATCATATATATATATATATATATATATATATATATATATATATATATATATATGAGCACCCTTTTTATGAAAATAAAAAATGGGCACCCGATTTTAAAAAAAATGAGTGCCCATTTGTTTGAATTTGGATTGAGTATCTGAGCCTAATACAGGTGCCCATTTTTTAAAAATGGGTACCCATTTCTAAAAAAGCATGATCTCAATCCACAGAATTCTATGGATTTGAGACCCAACTTCTTGCTTCCACCTAGGGAGATTCCTAATCTTAACTGAGACAACTTTCTAACATGGCAGGAATTGATAAAGTTGCATCTCTCAAGCATCAATGATATTGGTCTATTCTACTTGGAAAATAGATATGTGCCACCACCTAAACCTATGATTGTCAAGTAGATGAAAGAGACAAAGGATCACAATGTAATGATGATTGATATAGATTCCTCTCTGAACTATTCTAAATTTGTCGATGAGGTTAAAGATTGCCCTACTATATTTGAAATGTGGGAAAAGCTATAGAAAGTCTATGGAGGTGATAAAAATGTGTAAAGAGCCAAGGCAGAAAGCTTGAGAGGAAATTTTGATCGAATGAAAATGAAAGAAGGTGAGAACATTGTCCAATACAATGAAAGAATCAAAGAGAGTGTGAGTGTAATCAAAGTTGCACAAGGGGAAATTGATGATGAAACAATAGTCAACAAGGTACTAAGAACACTTCTTCCTTCTTATGCAACTAGAGTTTCATAAATTCAAGAGATGAGATGCAATTGTAAAAATGCTATAACCTTAGATGCACTTGTGGAAAGATCGACTACTTTTGAGTTGGATAACTTTGATAACTATGCTCCTACTTCTACCAATCTTGAATCTGCATTCAAAGCCAAACTAACCCTTGGTAGAAAAGGAGGAAACTAAAAAGGAAAACAAGTTGACAATAATGAAGAAGATGATTTAGATGAAGACCTTGAAGTCGTTGAAGCCCTACTTGCAAAAAGAGTATCAAAAGGAAAAGGAAAATTCAGAGACAAAATCCCATTGATTTGTTTCTTATGTGAAGAGGTTTTTCATATTGCTACAAGATGTCTAAACAAAGAAGATAAATATGAGAAAAAGAATAATAAGTTCAAAGGCAAGAAAGATTTCAAAAGCTACAAGGACTACAAAGACAAAGGTAAGACATCTTATTACATTGTTAAAGATTCTAATAGTGATGATAATAAAGAAGTAGTTTACATTACTATTAAAAATGAATCTAATAATGAGGAAAATGAAAAGAAGGCACTTATCTCTCATGTTAGCAAAAATTATACATGAACCATAAATAGTCATTATTCCCATTACATGACTACTGACAAAAGTAAGTTTGAACATTTAGAACACTATGATAGTAGAAGTATTAGATTTTGAAACAATGAACCATGTTACATTAAAGGAAAAGGAATCATAACATTAATGGAAGGAATCAAATGTGAAAATTCCTACTAGGTTGAAGGATTAAGACAAAATCTACTAAGTTTAGGTTAGCTAAACAATATAGGATACAAGGTAGAATTCGTGAGTGGCAAAGCTAAAATATTGGATGGAGAAGGAAACTTAGTCGGAACTGGCAATCAAACAAAAGATAATTTTCTTTACCTAGATCTCACTAAAAGCACATGTTTGTTAGCTCAAATAGAGGAAAGTTGGCTATAGCATAAAAGAATGTGTCATCTTAACTTTGATAACTTGGATACTATAAGAAAGAATAAAAGAGTTAGAGGCATACCTTACCTGAAGAAACCTAAGATTGGAATGTGCAAATAATGTCAAATTGGAAACATGAGTAAAAGAAGTTTTAGAAGTAAGTCCTACAATTTTGAAGAAGTTTTGAAACTAGTTCATATAGATCTTTGTGGGCCAATAGGTATAGAAAGCTACTGTGGAGATATATATTTCATTCTATTTGTTGATGATTATTCTAGGATGATGATTGCAATGTTTTTGAAAGATAAATATAATGCTTTTCAAAAGTTCAAATGGTATTTGGCTAGAGTTGAGAAAGAAACAAGGAGGAATTTGAAATGCCTGAGATCAGACAGAGGAGGAGAATTCACCTCAAATAAATTCAATAAATTCTACAATGAAAGAGGAACCAAAAGGCAGTTATCAACACCTAGAACTCCAGAGAAACATGGAATATCAGAAAGAAGGAACATATCCATCATGGAGTGTGGAAGAACACTAATGATTGAGAAGAATGTTACACCAAAATACTAGAGAGAAGCAATCAACACAATAATTCATACATTGAACTGATTTCAACTGAAGAAAGGTACAAATAAGACACCTTATGAATTATGGTATGGGTACAAGCCTAATGTGTATTATCTTAGATTATTTGGAGGCAAATGTTATATCTTAAAATATGTAAGGAAAGGAAATCTAGATGCAAAAAGTGATGAAGGCATATTCCTAGGTTACTCTAATAAAATTAAGACATAAAAATGTTTGAATTTTTCTACTAACAAAGTCATTAAAAGTGCACATGTGAAGATTGATGAGTTTGCAAAAAGAAGTGAAGAATAGAGAAGAAAGGAACCTAAAGACTACAAAAGGTTTGTTTACTATGCGAAGGAACTTAAGACTTTACAACAATCAGTTGTAGTCAATCAACAGTTGGTAGTACAACCCAAGTCACGAACAAAGGCACCTGAGTCACAAATAGTTCAACCCAAGTTGTAGCCTTAGATAGTACAACTCGAGTTACAAGAAGTGTAACCCAAGTTACAAGTAGTGCAACCCAAGTTACAAGCAGTGCAACACAAGTCACAGTTAGAGGAACACAACCAGATCAACTAGAGGAGCTCGAGTAGAAGATAGAAGATCATGAAGAACCAAGTGAACCAAATTTAGACTCAAGAAAGAAATATCCAAGACTTGAAAAATATGTTAGAAGACATCATGCACATGAACAAATAATTGGAGAGGTAGAAGGCATATTGACAAGGAACAAATTAAAAGGTACATATTTTCTTAGTGAACTTGAGCCTAGATTTGTTAAAGATGCATTAGAAAATGAAGGTTGGATAGAGGCAATAAATGAAGAAATAGAGGAAATAGAAAAAAACAAAACCTGGTCTCTTGTACCTAGACCTAAGGATAAGAATGTGATTGGTACAAAATGGACATTCTAAAATAAGTTGAATGAGAAAGGAGAAGTAACAATGAACAACTCAAGGCTAGTATGCTAAGGTTATGCTCAAGAAGAAGGTATTAACTATGGGAAACATTTGGCCCTATTGCAAGACTTGAAGGAGTCATAATACTTCTAGCATATGATGCACAAAAGAGATTCAAAGTATATCAAACGGATGTGAAATCAACTTTCTTGAATGGAGTCCTAGAAGAATAAGTCTACATATATCAGCCTGAAGGTTTCATTGATCTAAGAAAAAGAGACATAGCATATAAACTTCACAAATCTTTATATGGATTGACGCAAGCTCCTAGAGCATGGTATTAAAGATTGCATGGATATGTTGGAAACTTATAATCGGAACAATTGTTGTTTTGCCATTGATGTTAAATCTATTGATAAGGCATATTACTACCTAATCTAAATGTCATATCTATTTTGATTAATGAAGAGGATTTGACAAATTTCTCATAACAATAGCACCTAGAGTAACAATTGAGTTATGAAAAGGAAGTTACAATGGATATTTGATTAGATAGACTTTGATACAACAAAGTGATTGTTTATATAAAGAAAGCTAAGCTAAGCCTATGGTTTAATCACATTTTCATACTAACACTTCCCATTTTCTCATTTCACTAATTCTAATCTTTTGGCCAATTTAATTATCATTCAAGCATATTTCGAACAATATCCCTCATCATTCATATCCCCTTTCACATCAATTGCAAATCATTTCAAAATCAATTCTTGTTTTATCCAAACTTTATGGAATTGACTCCAAATCATTTCAACATCATCAAAATCACATATAATCAACCCAAAACCATTTCAACATCATCAAAATCCTTTCTAATCAACCTGGAATCATCCCAAATCAACCTAGAATCATCCCAAATCAACCCACAATCAACCCAAAATTGTCGCAAATTAGCCCTAATCAACCCAAAATATGTCAAACATCTTTGATAAACTATCACCTATTTAGTCCTAAGCATTACCATGTCCCTCAATGCCTTGGAAATCTATCAAACCTATTAAACCCAACCTTAGCACTGTCATGTCCCTTAATGCTAGGTCAAACTTTCATTTTATCATCCAATCATTGACATTGTTGAGTCCCCTAGTATCAGATTGTGAACCTGTCCCATCAATTTAATAACATTGACAATGTTTGTTGATTTTATTATGATCAATTTTATCAATCAATTTCAATCTTGTGGCATTTACAATGTCCATTAAATGTTACATGTTCTTAATCCATGTCATGTGTCCTTGGCATGTTATCAATCCTAATCACTCAATCAATTTGACCATGCTTTGATCTCCCCTCCATCATCCTAGTCGATCTACATAATCATCACATTTCATCAAAGGGATAATCTCACATTTATTTCATCAAATTAGTCAATCATTTACTAATTTTTCCTATAAGATTAGATAACCATAATATATTCCTAGGTCATTTCAATCATCTTCATCCTATGTTACTAATTATTCTAGCTAACCAACATTCTCAATTAATTGATATTTATTAATTGATTGATTCATCTTCACAAACTATGGGAATTCTCAATTTCCTAAGTCTTGTTTTCCACAAAAAATTTCTAAATTACTAATTTCTATTTGTGTGACTATAATAAGCTACCTTCATTAGAGATTCTTGTCTACAAGTGCCTTTGAGATGTCATATGCACGTCATAGATTCTCCTCCACTTTTAGCCATGTTGAATTTTACATGTCATAGAATCCTACATTTGGTATATTGTGTCATATTTTTCATAGATATTCTAAAGAATGTCATGCCAAGTTGCATAGTCAAATTGACAAGTGTCCATCTCCTCATTCATGTCTCACCTCTTGCATGTTGGCCATAAATTGAGCCATCTTGCTCTCATTTTGGATCCTTATAACATCTCTTAGAAACCATTAGGCTTGAACCACACTTCTAGTACTATCTATAGTATCATCCCATCATAGGCTTTTTATTTCAATTGTGTGCACTATAAGCAATTGCAGCTACATCAAATGGAGAAGAAAGAAGGGCATGGGAACTACAATTACAGAGGGGATTTAGTTGTTTTATTTCCTTGATTTCAATTGGTTTTCATGGTATATTAGAAGGTTTTAGTGTATTTTGATTGAGTTTTGTGTTTTCTCGTAGTATGCTACGTTCTAACCCCTTGTCTAGTTTTACAGATACCAATTGTTGGAAATATAAATTAGTAATTGAGAGAGAAGGGGTGAATCAATTACCACAAAAAAAAATCTTTGTCCATTAGATGTCAATATAAACTTCCATTGATCATGAAATACTAAATAGCTTGGTTAACATTGTAATATTACTGATGCTCAATTAACAATGCAATCTTAAGATTTATTAAATTGTTTTATCCTTTAGTAACTTAGTTACAGAAACATAAAGAACAAGAAAATAACATGGACACAGATAACACCAAGATTTAATGTAGAAACTCAATTTGGGAAAACCATCTTGCAACTAGTCACAATAATTTTCACTCTTTTGAAGTGAGCCCCGTTAAGAGCCAACCTTGTTAAAGGTTACAAAACATAGTGTTAAGTATGACCTCATTACAGGATTCAGATCACCCTACTAGGAGTGACCTAGTTAGAGGTCTTCAAACACTTCAATCTTGAAATGTCACCATTTTAGAGGATTTCCAAAATGATTGTTAAGTCAACTTTGTTAAGAGATTTCTTTACTGCTACAATGGTTAGAAAGCAACAACAATTTGACCTGATTTATGAAGCAACTCTCTTTGCAGATTCAAATCTATGTTCTAGCTTGATGTCTTGATCCTTCCTGACCAGATGTTCTTTATAGTTTATCTTCCACACTTTCTAGCTTTGCCTTGCCTTCACTCACATATCCATCTATTTCATATTCCACTTGTTATTCTTTTTTTATTTACAACTTGACCTTTCTTATACATCATAAGTTATGAAAAGTTGTCTTGAATACCCTTTCAAAACATTAATAAATATCCAAATATTCAACCTCAATTAATAAAATATTTGATAATTAAATTTTGTCATCACTCGATCAACACTAGAACTAAACACTCAATTGGTATTGTGACTTCTTCAATCCCTGACCACTCAGTCAATACTACCCTCCTTTGATGCTTGACCACTCGATCAATGTTGCAAGCAAGAATCCTTTTATTAACCAACTACTCAGTTAATATTGGAAAGTCTTCATTACTTGACTACTTGGTTAATACTAAGATATACAAGGTTAATACTGCAAACTCTACATTGCTCGATTAATACTAACATTTGTATAAACATCAATTATAATATACAATTGAAGAATTATTTCCAATAGCATTGACATAGAGTAGAAGACTATAGAACAAGAGCCTGAGACAATCAAAGGTCTCCCAAGGCAATGAGTCCCATTGGAAGGGATAGGTTTCCCACACTAATATGTATGACCTTTGGAAATGAAGGTCATCCTACAACTCAATGCAACCTAAGGATAAACCAAAGGACTAGTTGTTGTGGTTTCACAATGCACACTCTATTTTGCCTAGAAATGGTGACCCCCTACTTTATTTTTTGGCTTTGCAGGACCCTATTCTGGGGTTTGAGTTTTTTTTAGGGTTTCATTTAGTGTTTATGGTTAAATCCAAGTCCTAGTTTGAAAACCTAGAGTCCATATTTCATCATCAAAGGGAAAAAGTCATTATTACAAAGAAAAAAAGGCACACCAATGCACCTCCCTAGTTGTGTTAGTGCACCAAAACATTAAGAAAAAAGAGCATCACCCTTGGTGATGCATAGCAGCATAGTTGTGCAACACCAAGGGTGCACTTGGCCCCTGAGTCTATATAACCCAGGTACCCCCATCCTCTTCCTCACTTGTTTCATTTCTTCTTTGATTGACTACAGCAGTGCACCAATCAATGTGTGCATCACCTCCTCTTAACCTGCAAACCAGTAAACAAACATTAAAGCTAACTTAATATAGTGCCCAGTAGTGCACCTAATTAGGTGTGCTACTATGCAGCTTTACAAAACAAAAACCTTAAAGAACTTTAAATAAATATGAGCCTAACACAGCTTTAAGGTGTGTAGTAGCACACCTAATGATGTGCGCTACTATGCACCTTTAGTTTAAATATCCTTTTGGCATCTAAGTTAAAATGTGGTGCACATTAGAGCACCCCATGAGGTGCATTGATGCACACCTTGTATTTTGGAGGTTTGCTAACATAAATGCACACTAGGCGCACCTCCTAGGTGTGCCTGCTATGCATTTCTTTCTACATTCTAGGGTCAAATTAGGTTTTTAAGGTGTTTTTGAGTAGTTAGGTTTTTAGGGTTTTTATTTATGTCATTATTAGGGTTTGAATTAATTAATTTTTTCTTCGACTTCAGACTGATACACATTCTTTTTGTTTAGATTCAATAGCAACTTCATCATCCTCCCTTGTAGCAAAGATGGTTCCAAAGCCTATCATGTCTAAGTTTTAGGTTGGTTTGACAAAGTCATGATTTCAAGATGATTATTTAGAGATCTAGGATACCAAACTAGGTCACATGGATTTGGGCACATTCCTAGCATTGTGCAATAAACCCACAAAAAGGTCTTTGATGATATTCACACTAATCCGATTAGGAATTTTTAGTGCAACATCACACCTAGCATCAATGCAATCCTCAAAGCTTATTATGACACTTGTTGAAAAATATGTTTCTAAAGAAAGGGTCATAAAGAGCATAGCTGGAGAGATCATCCTAGATCTCTAACCCAAGAACATAGAGAAGGGCTTCCATCTTCTAAGAGCAGACTAGTTCATCAGATCAACTTATCACAAGTAGAGAGATGGTACAAGGAACATGAAGAGGAAGCTTTTGAAATCATACAGTCTTCATACCTTATTGAGAAGACTCCTCTAGGGAAAAAAGAAGGCAAAATGGATATGACGAGAGGCTACATGAAATAACACATTGGATATTCTATCATACTCTTGAGAAGAGTCATGGGTTTGCCCGCCTTTGGACACTTGAACATTTGGATGGTGTACTTTATTGAGACCATCAAGATGGTGAAGATGCCACTTGATTGGGCCTCTATTATTAGTGAGAATTTGGATGAGCAGCTAGTGGCAATTAAGAATAACATTAAGTTTACATGAAATCATATTTGATATACTTGTTAGCTGCAAGGGCGAAAAATTATCTAGGACTCTACAGAAAGGGTAGTATGCAAGATCCAAATGGATAGCCTTATATAGTATATCCTCAACTGGTGAAGAAAAGGCTTCTTGAGCACATCAAGGAATATAGGATAGTCAATGATTCATTTATATTCATGATAATATGATTCATAAAATGGGATTATGCCAAGAGGATGTCAGTAGAGGCAGTTGCAAAGATATCAAAATTCAAAGCCTATTACATCCAGTATTGAGTGTTCACTTATTTGAGGGTAGGGGGTACAACTATTAATCCTAAGAAGCTCCCAAGATATCCAAGCAACATATGATAGAGTTAGGAAACAACATAAAATAACATGGGTGTGGCCTATTGTGATAGGACCATTCAGTGTGGATCAAAGGTAGGATATTCCATCTTTTAAGTTAGAATGGGATTAGTATCCCTTGGATGAATATAATTCCCCTCATCCCCATTTCGATAACATCAGGAGAGTACAGTATCTAGGTGGCAAGACATTTCAACATGAGGATGTAATGGATGCTAGTAAATTTAAGCCTAAATTTCAATGCGAAAAGGTCAAAATTCTGACCAAAGTTGGTCAAATTGGTGACTAAACTTGTTGTCACTCTTTTTTAGTTAGTTTTTTGGCACATACATTTTGTATTGAAATTTTGACTTCATAAAAGTGGACTTACCAATGTGAATTTCATCAATTTCCTTGGTCTAACTTGAACTGTTATTTTCCCATTTGTGGGTGTCCCTAGTCAATATCTTGACGTAAACCTTGACCAATTTGGCATCAAAATTGTGACCAACACCCCTTAGTTTTCTACACTGGTGCCATACATTCCATATCAAAATGAAGACATGTGCATCAAAATTGCAACCAACACCCCTTAGTTTTCTACGCCAGTGCCATACATTCAACATTAAAATGAAGACATGTGCATCAAAATTGAGACCAACAATAGGTAGAAATTTTGACTAGCTATGCCAATTATTGTAAAATCTTTGCTCTCATAGGAACCTTCTAAACTGCACAAAATTTGATTCTAAAGCATAATTACTTGATGTATGAGAGTTAGGGTATCGTGCACATTTCTACCTCCACACCATTGTTTTGTTCATCACATGATTTATTTCATACAAAAAAATGGGAAGGAGGAAAAAATGTGCACAATATCCTAAGTTTGCACCAAGCAATTAAGCTTTACAACTCAAATTTTGTGCAGTTTAAAAGGCTCCTATGAGAGCAAAGCCTTTGTAATAATTGGCACAACTCGTCTAAATTGTGGTTCTTGAGACATCATTGCTTGTAAAGACTGCAGGGAAAAATAAAATTAGGAAAGAATTATTTATCAAGAGTGAAAGCGAATAATTTCACTAACTAATCTCTATTTTTCAAATAGATAAACATGACAAAAAAACTTACAATCCCAATCACATCATCATAAGAGCGCATATATAACTATAAATATAACTATGTCTAAAACCAACATAATTTACAAATGTCCACAATTCAAATATTATCCCTTGATGTTTTCTTTAATGCAAAGTTTTAAGTCAACTATGTTATCACCTTGGATGTAATAACAAACTGTCATTAGGCTAAAGACTGCAACAAGATTTACAAATGCAAGGAGAACTACCTAACCAAAGTAGAAAATGACATGAAAATTTAACAATCTATCAATTGATGCCTCTAGATGAAATATTTCTAGCAATTGAATTGTATGTTATAGAAACAAAAAATTGCCTTAAATTTGACACCTCACTAGTTGTTCATTTGCATCTGTAATGGCTTCACAAAAGTTGAAAGCTTACGATTTGTCAAGAACACAAAAGTCACTCGTAGTTCAGCTGCATCAATAAAAGTAAAGTAGTTCAGTTGCATGGTGAGGGCAAGAGACTATCAATATCAATTTTGGAGTTGTAGATAGGTAAGAAATAAACATAATAAGGTAGTCCAAGGCACCATTTGCAATGTTCTAA